>CM019064.1:255012855-255165418 GCA_009667805.1 Leptobrachium leishanense
GGTTGGCAAGCCTTCTTGATCCACGATACAAGGGTAAAGTTGGAGAGCTCATCCTGCCCGCACAGAGGGAGCACAGGATGAAACAACTTGAGGACGCTCTAAAGCGACACTTGTGTAACACCTTTACAGGCACTGGTAGGTTACCAAGTGATGACACAGGTGCATCAGAAGAAGAGCAGTGAAGGCCGGGGCCACTTGACTGATGCCTTTTTAAATTTTTTTAGTCCATGACGCCCAGGGACGTCAAATGTAGGCACCCATTGCCAGCGTCTTCACCATATGGTGCAGGACTACCTAGGGGCAAGGGCAGATCAGGATACCTTTACAGTAGATGATCCACTGGCTTACTGGGTGTTGAGATTGGATCACTGGCCAGAACTTAGTCAATATGCTATGCAGCTACTAGGTTGCCCTTCATCCAGCGTGCTTTCTGAAAGGACGTTCAGTGACACTGGAGGTTTTGGCACAGACAAAAGAGTGCGTCTGTCCACCGACTCTGTAGACCAGCTGACATTTATAAAAATGAATCAGTCCTGGATCAGCAGCTATCAATCCCCTGATGCTGATGTAACTGAATAGATTGGGGATCTCTTCTGCATTCACAAAACCTCCAGCACTGCACTCTTCCACAATACCACAAAGGGGTTATGTGTGAAGGCATTTGCTGCCACCAAAGGCACAATATTTGGGTTCACTGCCAGTGACGCCTATATTACCAGATTTATATAATTTTAATATTGGACCGCAGGGTCCAATCCTGCACTCTTCCACTATACTACAGAGGGGTTACTTACGGTGTGAAGGCACTTGCTGCCACCAAAGGCACAATATTTGGGTGCACTGCCATGGACACCTATACCAGATTCATATCATTTTAATATTGGACCGCAGGGTCCAACCCTGCACTCTTCCACAATACGACAGAGGGGTTACGGTGTGACGGCACTGTTGCCGACACTAAAGGCCCAATTTTAAAGCACCTATTGTTATTTTCATCCAAAGCCTGCATAAGTTTCACAATAATTTAGCCAAAAAATCACTAAACTTGTTCTGCGAGTCCTAAAATGTCTCCTCTTTTCATATAGAAAGACTGCTGCCCCAAGCAGTTATGAATAGATTAAAGGAAAACCATTTACCGTCATTTGAAATGTCATTTTTTTTCTTTTAAATGTTTCTATACATCCTACAAATCCGCCACTTCACGGGCAGGTTATGGGGACCTCCTAGGCACGATATTTGTAGGAATTTTTCATTTTTATTCATGGAAAACTCACTGTTCCTTTAAAAACTTTTTTTAAAAAACTTTTTTCCTTGTTTCCTGTTCACCAGGGCACTACCCGGACCCCCATACACCTTTTTATGGCAAATATCTTGCATATATGCCCTCTTAGAGGGCCCTCAAAAATTCGAACTTTCGAGTCCCATTGACTTGCATTGAGTTCGGTTCGTGTTCGCACTCGAACTATTGAAATTGTTCGAGTTCAAATGCGAACCGAACACGGGGGTGTTCAGGATCATCAATTGACACCCCCCTGGTGGTACATTCTCAGTACTGTTCCTGCCCTGTAATCTGCAACCAGCACTTACAGCAATGCAACAGTAAATCACTAAACACCACACGCACACAGAATAGGCTTGTGCACCGATTTTTTCTTCGGTTCGGTTCGATTTGTTCGGATGTTTAAACTTTTCGATTTGGCTCGTTTCGACCGATCTGTTTCGATTCGGTTCGACTCGTTTTTCGTGTACATTTTTTTTTCGGAATATCGACCATTTTTCGTATTTTTGGGTCACTTTGCTCGTTTTTTGTATCGACTTTTCGTGATTTCGGAAATTTTCGTTTTTTCGAAACGTCTGTTCTCCTCGTTTCAAAGCTGTCTAACTCTATTCATTTTGACGTAAACTACTATGGTTTATTTCTTTATACTTTATATATTTTTTTATAATAAATTTTTGGTTTGTTTTTCGGATCCGATAATTCATTCTGTTGATACGATAATTCTGGCGATTCTATCGTGTTTTTTTTTTATTAAATAAAGATCCTTTTTTTCTTATGAATATACATTTCACAACTTTATTTAATCACATTAAAAAATGGTATGAAAGCCAAGGAACAAAAATAAAAAGGAATAAAACGATTTAAAAAACGCTAAACTGTCCCGAATGGTCTGACTTTAAAAATAAAAACCAGAACAAAAAGGTTTTAAAATGGAAAAATAGTTGATCAAAATGATCTGAAACGAAAAAAATAAATAAAATAAAATGATTTAAAACAGACAAAAATGTTTTTTAACCCTTTCGCTGCTGAGGCATTTCACGGCTTCCCTTCACGCCTGTGTGCGGCACTGCGGTCTGCTACTGAGCTAATTTTTAACAGTTTCACTCCTCTTCTTTAAACATGTTTTTTTTTAAGCCTTATTTTATAATATGACCCAGACATGTTATATATCGTTCTTTCCGGCAGACTCGGCAGATGATTCATAATATATCATTATCATATGTATGCGTCATGTCCTGTCTGTATATTATAACAAAAAATGCAATAAAATTAGAATTTTCAATGTTTGTTTTACAAGGTGTAAAGTGTTTTTTCACATTTTAACATGCGAGTGTTTGCGGTTATATTTTATGAGTTGCGTTTGTTAAAAAAAATTGAGATGGGGACTTGTTATATTTTTTTGGGTGAAAATTACACTATTTTTAACAAACGCAGTTAACGCACCCCATACAAAAATCCTTAGTGCAGCATCATTGTTCACATTATAATTGAAATGGGAACAATATTGCTGCATTAACAAAACAAAACAAAAAACATGTTTATTTTTTTTTATATTTTAATTTTTTTATAATTTTTAACATTGTCATGTTTGGTATTGTTGGAAAGGCCATGCTCTGGTCGATCCTAAGATACCAAACATTAACCAACCGATAGCTGCCATGGATCGGGAGATAGGGGTTCCAATGAACCCCCTATCTCCACCATTGGTCGCAGTTAGGGGTTAACTCCAGAACTGACGTCATTGTGACGAGGTCTTGGGACTGTTGGCAGCTGCCATTCCCCCACGCTGTTGTCTTCCTGCAAAGACGTGACCATGTTGGCGGGCAGCGTCTTAGCAGGCAGCAGTGGGAGAGAGAGAGCTCATAGCTGGGAGGAGGTGTTGCGTGATGCTGCAAACAGGGACAAATAAACTAGACCTGAGCCACACTAAGGATCTTTGGGTTGTGTCGGAGAAGACTTCACGCAGTGCTGCCATCAATATTTTTTGATAAATTCTTGGTTATGCAATGAATGTGACTGTGGACAAAAATCCATGTTGTTGTGACATTGCCTAAGCTTAACAAAACCATGCCACGTCGGTAATCAAATCTCAAGGCAGTACAACAAGGTTGTGTTAGTGTGTGACATTTTTTGGCCAGGCAGGAAGTGTAGAATGTGCACAGTCACATTCATGGCCACAAATATGTTGACAAATTTATGACAAAGGGTCCATAGAAATGTCAATAAATTTATGTACATATAATTTTAACAGTGTGGAAACCAAGCAATACATATTAACTTATTAAGTAAGGAAAAGCAACGCACACAAACAGGAAAATATAGAAAAAATAGAAAATTTATTTACAACATGATGAACATGCCAAGGATGGCAAACTGCCCAACGGGGCACAAACAACACAAACAAACATAGGGGAGGAGGCTGGTCTCACTGCCGCTCCAGGATGTCAGTGGCATTGCTTATATGCTCCCGCAATTCCTGGAGCAGTTCCTGGATGGAATCTATGGTCATAACAGCCAGGCGTAGCTCGCCGATCGCCATCCGATTTATTATTCTAATGCTGAATGATGTGTCCGGTCTGGCTTCTCCTTCTATATATCCAATAAATGAAATAAGGAAAATACAGTAAGTAAAGCAGGTTTCTATTTTTGACTGAAAGTCTTGAAAAAATATAACAGTAGTATATACCAGTGCTGGCGGCCTCCTGAGGCTCTGACTCCTCCTCCGACTCCTCCTCCTCCACCACCACCATCTCTTCCGGTGCTATATCTAAGAAATTAAAGAAATAAAAAATACAGTAAACAACAAAACTGATTTATTTTTGAACAAAAGTCGATGCAAAATACAACAGTAAAAAAAAAAACCTGGACTCGCGACCTCCTGCTGCGGCTCCAGCTCCCTCTCTCCATCACCCTGCTCCTCCTCTTCCTCCTCCTGCTCCTCCTCCTGCTCCTCCTCTTCCTCCTCCTGCTCCTCTTGTGCTATACATAAAAAAATTAAATTAAAATACAGTAAACAAAAAATGTTTCTGTTTTTGACCAAAAGTCGTTGCAAAATAAAACAGTATATACCAGCGCTGGTGGTCGCCCGTGGCTCCTCCTCCTCCTCCACTGGGGCACTGGTGCCCGCCGGGGCAGATGCTGCCTTCTTCCTGTCTTCTGCCAAATCCAAAAAATAACACATAAATAATGCAGACTGGAAAAAATGGTATATCTATACAATATATTGCCGAAAGTATTGCGACACCCCTCCACTACCCCACTACCAGCTTGACCCCCCACTCCTCCCATCTCATAGTTCTAAAGTCACAAAATATTTATTTATTTCCTCTGCACATAGACATATATTACCGTTCAATTATATATTTTTTTCGGAAGTAAACATTACGTTTATTCAATAAAAACTATTATTTGTGTTGTGTGCATACAAAACGCATTGTGCTGACTGCTTTTAGTTATTTTATAGAAGGCCTCAGCCTCAGTTTCACTTTCAGTTTCTGCAAATAAAACTGTGGATATTGCAGAAACAACAGAAATCCGCCATTTTGTTTTGAAATTTGCATCTAAAGCGTTCAATAATGACACTGCTGCAGCAAACTGAATTGCTGCGCTGCAACAATTCAGCAGCTGCTGAGGATGTATTGAATGCGGCTCTGTTTGGATGCACTTTCAGAAGAACTACATGTCCCATCCTACCACTTAGCAGAGACGCAGAGATTTTTGTTGATGCGCAGATGGGAGCCAATATTGGGCAAGCTGCGGGTCTTCTCGTATGCATCACTCAATCACAACAACCTCCCCCCCCCAGCACACTACAGTACACACAGTGCCAAAAGAAATCCAGCATTGTAACTTCATCTACATACATCAAATGTCACAATTTTCACGAATACGTAAAATCACAAAAAAGAAGAGCTATGGCAAAAATGCATGTATGACGAGTCGTGAAAACGCAAAGCTATACACAATCACATTGCATGAAAAAAGGACTAGATAAATCAACGTATTTCTGTGCACATTAGCACATGCAAGCACATTATTATTATTATACAGGATTTATATAGCGCCAACAGTTTGCGCAGCGCTTTACAATATAACATGACACTTACGTTTGGCTATGACGCGACGGATGTGCCTCAGCTGCTCCTCCTCGCGCACCTTGAGGTCGGACCAGCGTTTTCGGAGCTGGTCCTTCGTCCGGTGCTTCCCGAACAGCTCCAGGATGGTGGTGCGAACCTTAGAGGATACGGTCCTTTCTTGCATTATTCTTCCTGCCGTAAGGGCCCTTACGGCAGTCGTAATCTTTACGATCAAAGATGCGGACCAGCTCCAACATCTCGTCAAATGCCATGTTGCTGGCCCGCTTCTTCCTGGGTGGTGTCTCATGGGTGCAAGAAGATGAGGAGGTGTCCGAAGGGCACTCGTCTCTTGCAGCCATAATAAATAATAAAAACAATATTTTTTGGCCTGTCCAAAAAGTTGTCAAAAAACTGGCTCAATAAAGTTACGACATCCGCGCGCGCGCATGTGCGACCCGCGGACGAATCGGATCCGACCCGATTACGAAGGAATTATCGTATCGACAGAATTATCGGATCATTGGAAACAAAAACAAGTGATACGCATTTACAAATACAAAATTTACAGAATCAGCGATATAACCGATAATAGTTAAATATACGATGTCCAGAATTACCGAAATGGAACCGAAATCACGAATGGAACCGAAATCATGAATAGAGCGGAAATAAATTTCGATTTGACACATTTCAAGTCCATTCGAAAATTCCGAAAATATTTTGTTTCGGCTCGGAAAACTTTTCGGATCTGTCGGTTTTCGGGTCCGATCCGATTCGGAAAATCGGCCGCATCCGAAAACGCGAATCGGGAAATTTTGTGAAAATTCCGAAATTCCGAAACCCGAAACGCACATCCCTAAGACAGAATAAAGGTACCACGGCCCAGCCAGAACATTGCTGGTTCATTACAGCTCTTGTATGCTTACAGTGAAGTTCTGTTTACCTGTTTCTCTGCAAAAACCTATTTGTTCATTTTGTTTTCCCGGTTCCTGCACTTATTTTCACCACGCTTCCCACCATCCTGCAAAATTCATCCGTCAGTTTCCATATTTCATCCCCGTCCAAACCTTACACACCTGGTCATCTGTGCAGAAAACTGCATACTGGGTTCATAACCGCCACATCCCGATGCCACCCTGGTACCTGGGCATGACAGAATGAACCAGCCAAAATTAAATGAACCCGCAGCCCTGCACTCCACCTTGCTATGTCTCCAGGAGATGCTGAAAAGCTTTGTTACTCTGGTGGGGAGTTTGCTGCACAATCTGCAGACAACCGCCCCCAAGGAATGTGCACCTACGACCAGCAGACACAGAGACCAACCTGTGCCTCTATTGTGGGGTCCCCACCCATTGGCTCGTGGACTGCCCACTAAGACCCCAGAAACCCACTGCTGTTTCTAAGCCTGCTACTACCTCCAAGCAGGCTCCAGTGCTTAGATTTCTGCAGCAACCCTGGGCTTCCAGACCTACTGCTGTCTCCAAGCAGGTCCCTGATGTGAAGTCAGCTTCAAAGAGACCTGCCGCACCTAAGCAGGTACCCTTGCCAAAACCGGCCCCCAGGGGGTCTGCTGCATGAGAGGGTGCCCCAGAAAACCTCCTGTGCCCAAGAGGCCTCCAAAACCTGCACCCCCACCTAAACCTGCACCCAGAAAACACCTGTACCCAGACCCACTACTAGGAGAGCTGTGCCCAAAGCCACAACGTCGCCGAAGTCCAGCTCTGAAGAGTAGTCTGACAGCTCCATGGATATGGAGGACTCCATGCCCTTGCCCAGGGAGCCCGAGCCTGTCCATCCTATGGACGTGGAAGCTGCATCTGTGGAACCAGAGAAGATAGAGATTCTGTGCTCACAGGTTCCAGACGTGGTGACTCCCATCACTCACAGCCAGCAAGATTCGACCATCAGTGAGTTGGGAGAAGCTGGTTATGACCCTCTGTATGACTTTCTCCCATTTGGCTATATACCCTCTGAGGAATCAAATCCAGAGGACACTGTGGTCTCCAAAACAACCCCAAGTCATCATGCGGGGTCTCCGGGGTCTGACACCCCTATGAAGGCATGGCGAGGCTTCTGTTCCTCTTACAGCGAGAACTCTGTATCAGAGGGAGATTGCGGCAAAGAGGATGATAAAGAAGAGGACCATACATCCGGTCTTAATCTCTTTTTCTCCTTTAGTGAAGAAAGCGAATCTGGGGGAGAAGAGAAGGTGCCCATCCTTACCACTGAGCCTGTTATTAACAATTCCTTGGATGCCAACCGCAGCAAGAAGTTCAAGTCGAGGGCCAGGAGACAACAACGGAGAAGCCGTCGCCAAACCAATGTTACTAGACCCAAGATTGGAGAGGCCCAGGATGGTCTTCACACAACTCCTGCTCCGATGCCCTCCGCCTATGTGGGCACGGTATTCTTGGGATACACTGCCTCTTACCTGTGCCACTCCATTTCAAAGAGTCTACAGGGTTATGGCATTCCTGCTCATCCAGTTCCACCACCTGATGGACCAGGCTATTATACTGTTCAGGGGACTTCTGACATACCTGTCCGGGACCCTGTATCAGGAGAATGGACACTACAACCCATCCGCTGATGCCCAGCTGCTGCCAGTCCTTGATCGCACGAATTCCGAAATTCCGAAACCCGAAACGCACATCCCTAACACAGAATAAAGGCACCACGCCCCAGCCAGAACATTGCTGGTTCATTACAGCTCTTGTATGCTTAGAGTGAAGTTATGTTTACATGTTGCTCTGCAAAAACATATTTGTTCATTTTGTTTTCCCGGTTCCTGCATTTATTTCCACCACGCTTCCCATCATCCTGCAGAATTCATCCGGTCAGTTTATATATTTCATCCCCTTCCAAACCTTACCCACCTGGTCATCTGTGCAGGAAACCGCATACTGGGTCCATATCCCCCACATCCCGATGCCACCCTGGTACCTGGGCATGACAGAGATACATTGTCCTTGTGATTGAGGTGTCTATAAGTCTTTGTAGAATGCCACGAACACATGATATACAGCAACAGCCTACTACTATCAGTAGTGTGGCGGCTATCAAACTTCGGGCAAGGCCAGCCCAATTCCCGAACCATTTCTCCAAAAGTTGGGTGAACGGGTTTTCAATGCTGGACCTTTCAGCTAGCTCTTTGGAGAGCATTTGAAGTCCTTCCAGGGTGCGGATAATGCTGCCATCGGGTGCGGTGTTGTTTGGAATAAGGTACAGCAATATGGGCTGAACATCTTGTAAACCCCTCCCTTCTCTGCCAGGAGCATGTCCAAGGCAATCCGGTTTTGCCATGCAGTGAGGGAGCTAGTATCCAGTTGACTGGCTATTACTTTGATAGTATCGCTTGTGAAA
Organism: Leptobrachium leishanense; assembly: GCA_009667805.1. NCBI lineage: Eukaryota > Metazoa > Chordata > Amphibia > Anura > Megophryidae > Leptobrachium > Leptobrachium leishanense. The sequence goes on from CM019064.1 coordinate 255,021,574, forward strand.
TTCACAAAACGCTGTTGATTGTAGTAGATGTAGTTGATCCAGTCCTCATTTTTGTTGGGTTGTACGAAGATGGCAAGGGAGGTGAATCCTGCGGCTACTTGGTTTTGTGCCTTGAATTCGTCAGGAACACCTCTTGGCACACAGATAAAGTTTATATATACTTGGGGATCAAAGGATCCAGGTGGGCCATCCGACGCCCTTCTGTTCCATATGTGGTACTTCTTCTCATTCAGCCCAGGTGCCAAACGTTGGAATAATTGGTCATGATCAGATGAGTCAGGGCACACGTGCCGCTCCAAGCCTCAGGTACAGTAATACAGATCTAAATTTGAAGTCTCCACAGAGCCACCAGAGGTCAGCCAGAGGACGCTTCTGTTGCTGAAACCACATCTTGTTGTACTGGCCCCCAGTCACATTATGGATAATCTGGCAGAAATCATTTGTCAGAAGCTCCACTTCATTGCTGGACTGGGCTCTGTTTTGGAAGCACATGTAGTTTCCTCTTGACACTTGGACTGAGGAGGGAGCATTCTTAAGTTTTGTGTTTCCATACTGACGTACCTCATCTCTACATTCGGGGTCTTGGATCTTTTGTGTAAACATTCTGAAGATACAGGTCAAGTTTGCTTCTGCCAGGTACAGGGGTACTGTTGCAAGTTGGGGCCTTGCAGTGGTGCAGGACACGCAGTCTCCCTGCCCTCGTTCCCTTGTTGTCCACCTAACCCACTTTATCCATTCATTCTAGATATGAGCTGTTCGGGTTCGGACAGTTCGGGGTTCGACCCGAACTTAGCCTGTTTGAGCAGATCGCGAACACCGAACATTTCCGGGTGTTCGCCGCATGTTCGACCACAATGGACCACAATGCATTTTCCCACTGGCCTGAAGCTCGTAATTGGCTACAGCATTGCACCTGACCACAGGTATGGTGCAAGACTGGTTGAACACTATGCCAATCACCGCTCAGAGTCCTGATTGGGCAAATTTTGCCCAATCATGGGCTCACAGAGCTAAGTCCCGCAGCACACTATATAACGTTTCCACGCGCCGATTCTGCACGCATTTCAGAGGAGATTTCAAAGGAGATAGTTGTGTGTGTTGTTACTGCCGGTCTGCCACGCTACTGGGGGATCTCATTTCGACCAAATATCAGGGAATTTAGGTGATGTGTGTCTTGTCACTGTGCCAGCAAGTTTTTTTGGGGTTTACAACTTTATTTAAAACATTTGTGAATTGAGGTGATTTTCTGGGTCTTGTCACTGTGCCAGCAAATCTTTTTGGGTCTCATTAATACCAAATATCAGGGAATTTAGGTGATGTGTGTCTTGTCACTGTGCCATCAAGTTTTTTTGGGGTTTACAACTTTATTTAAAACATTTGTGAATTGAAGTGATCTTCTGTGTCTCGTCACACAGCCAGCAAGTTTTTTTGGGGCTCACTAATTTCTTTAAAACACTTGTGAATTAGGGTGATCTGTGTCTTGTCACACAAACAGTACCACGCTGTATTTTGGGGCTCACTAATTTATTTAAAACATTTGTGAATTGAGGTGATCTTCTGTGTCTCGTCACACAGCCAGCAAGTTTTTTTGGGGCTCACTAATTTCTTTAAAACACTTGGGAATTAAGGTGATCTGTGTCTCGTCACACAAACAGTACCACGCTGTATTTTGGGGCTCACTAATTTCTTTAAAACACTTGTGAATTAAGGTGATCTGTGTCTCGTCATACAATCGGTACCACGCTGTATTTTGGGGCTCACTAATTTCTTTTAAACACTTGTGAATTAAGGTGATCTTCTGTGTCTCGTCACACAGCCAGCAAGTATTTTTGGGGCTCACTAATTTCTTTAAAACATTTGTAAATTAAGGTGATCTGTCTCTTGTCACTGGCTGCCAGCTATCAGTGTGTCTCACTGAGTAATACCAGAGTTATTTAAATCTTTATACCAGAGTTGAATCAGAGTTCTGAATATATTAATCTATATATCACTCACCATGTCTGAAAGAACAAAAAGGACAGGCAGACGCTCCCAGCCACAGATAAGAGGGCAAGCAGCAACTGTGTCGGGAGGCTGTGCCTCTGGTCATGGTGGACGTGGTGCATCCTCTGCAGGGGCACGCTTGTCCTTTCTAACTGGTGCTGGCCGTCTTCTTAAGCAGCAGCAACATACAGAGGATTTGGTGGATTGGCTAACCAGGCCATCCTCATCCTCCGAGTCCTCTGCCAGCCAGGCTTCTAGTGCTTTACAGTCCAGCTCAGCTGCCAAAGCATCTAATGCAGCCTCCATGTCCACAACTACTCCTGCCGTAGCCTCGCTATCACACACGGAGGAGTCAGCTAAATTGTTTGACTACAATGACAGTGACATGCTGCTTGAGGATGCGCAGCAAGTACAGTGTTCTGATTCAATCTCTGAGGTTGAGCAAGGGAGTATAATCAACCTAGAGGAAGGGGGTGCTAGTGATGACACACAAATAACTGGCACTCATGTTGCCCCAGCAGCTGCAGCATACTGCCAAGTTGGCTCTAGTGACGAGGAGATAGGGGGTGAAGATGACATTGATGATGATGAGGTCACTGACTCCACCTGGGTGCCAGATCAAACTGAGGAATCAAGTGAGGAGGAGGGGGAGGAGGAGGAGGAGGCGGCACAGCAAACACGAGGTACAACATCCTCTGTGACCAACCGTAGCACTAGCCAGTCCAAGGCATCACATGTCAGAGCTGCTCCGGTGCAGAGCGCTGTTGTCTCAAAGAACACATGCAGGAACTCTGCTATCTGGGAGTTCTTTAAGAAATGTGCAGCAGACCCCACTGTTGCTATTTGTAATCTATGTCAGAGGAGGCTGAAGCGTGGGATAAACACCGGACACTTGGCTACCACGTGCTTGAGGCGACATATGAACAAATGCCACACATCCCGTTGGCGCAAAACTTTGTGTACGTCCTCCTCCTCCTCATCTGTCTCTACCCACACTGTATGTCCTGCCATGTCATTGCCTACAACCTCCACCGACAGGGATGATGCTACAGTAATGGATGTACCAGCAGGTCCTTCCTCACAATGTGACGTCATCCCAGTAGCTGAAGATTTACGCAGTCAGATTACGTTGCCGCAGCTGCTGCAGCAAAAGAAAAAATATAGTCCCAACCATCCCCAAGCACAGCGTTTAAATGCCAGCTTAGCAAAATTACTCGCATTGCAGCTGCTGCCTTTCCAGCTGGTGGACTCTGCTCCCTTCCGTGAATTTGCTGAATGTGCTGTACCACAGTGGCAGGTTTCAAAACGTCATTACTTTTCACGCGATGCCATTCCAGCACTATACCAGCATGTGGAAGACAATGTTATTCAGTCATTGGGAAAGGCAGTCAGCAGCAAGGTGCATGTCCCTTTAGACATCTGGTCCAGCAAGCATGGACAGGGTCGTTACATTTCCTTCACGGCACACTGGGTAACTCTGATTGCAGCTGGGAGGGATCCAAGACGGGGCTCTATGCTGGAGCTTGTTCATCCACCACGCCTCCAGAAAGCTGCTTGTATGAGGTCTGTCTGCTCCACCACCACCACCTCTCCCTCTTCCTCCTCCTCCTCCTTCTGTCTCTGGCGAAGTGGCAGTTAAACCGACGCCTGACAGGGTCTACGCAATGGCTCAAGCAAAAAGATGCCATACTGTGCTAGAGCTGGTTTGTTTAAGGGACAGGAGCCACACGGGGTCAGAAATTTTGTCAGCTCTGCCGGGGCAGGTGCAGAGATGGTTAACACCACGCCAGCTTGAGCTGGGAATGATCGTCTGTGATAATGGCAGCAACCTTCTCTCCGCCCTACGCAAGGGTAAATTGACGCATGTACCATGCCTAGCACACGTCCTAAATCTGGTGGTACAGCATTTCCTAACCAAGTACCCAGGGCTGCCAGAGCTTCTCATCCAGGCCAGAAAGGTCTGCAGCCACTTCAGACGGTCATTCCCAGCAAGCGTTTGCCTGGCAGAAATTCAAAGAGAATTCCACCTTCCCACAAACCGTCTGATCTGTGACATGCCCACCAGGTGGAACTCGACATTAGCAATGCTGCAGCGTCTGCATAAGCAGCAGAGGGCCATCAATGAGTACCTGTATGAGTATGGCACAAGGACAGGTTCAGGTCAACTTTTTTTTTCCCCCCTGCAGTGGCTGATGATCAAGGATGCATGCACTGTACTGTCACCATTTGAGGAGGCAACGAGGATGGTGAGCAGGGACAGTGCATGCATCAGTGACACAATTCCTTTAGTGTTCCTGCTGGAGCACACTCTGCGGGGAATTATAGATGTGGCTCTAGAGGCAGAGCAGCGGGAGGAAGAGGAGGCCTTCCCTTGCTCTCAAAGCCCCAGTCTTTCCGCAGACAGCATTCCAGCAGTTCCTACAGATCAGACAGGAGGAGGATGAGGAGGAGGAGGACTATTTAAGTAATGGGGGCAATCAAGGTGGGGATTCCTCAAGGGAGGGTTTTGTGTGCCCAGAAACAGAAGGGCTTGTACGTGGCTCCGAGGAGGAAGTGCACGATACGGTCATCCTCATTGACCAGGAAGACTCAGCAGCTAATGCCACCTCCAACCTACGCTGCATGGGCTCCTTAATGATGCAAAGCCTGCTAAAGGACCCCAGGATTCGTGCTATCAAGGAGAGGGATCATTATTGGTTGGCAACCCTTCTTGATCCACGATACAAGGGGAAAGTTGCAGAGCTCATCCTGCCCGCACAGAGGGAGCACAGGATGACAAAACTTGAGGACGCTCTAAAGCGACACTTGTGTAACACCTTTCCAGGCACTGGTAGATTACCAAGTGCTGACACACGTGCTTCTGAGGCTGCAGGTGATCAGAGTAATAGCGGTGAAGGCCAGGGCCGCTTGACTGATGCTTTTTTAAATTTTTTTAGTCCACGACGCCCAAGAATGTCAAATGTAGGCACCCATTGCCAGCGTCTTCACCATATGGTGCAGGACTACCTAGGGGCAAGGGCAGACCTGGATACCTTTCCAGCAGATGATCCATTGGCTTACTGGGTGTTGAGATTGGATCACTGGCCAGAACTTAGCCAATATGCTATGCAGCTACTAGGTTGCCCTTCATCTAGCGTGCTTTCCGAAAGGACGTTCAGTGCCACTGGAGGTTTTGTCACAGACAAAAGAGTGCGTCTGTCCACCGACTCTGTAGACCGGCTGACATTTATAAAAATTAATCAGTCCTGGATCAGCAGCTATCAATCCCCTGATGCTGAAGTAATGGAATAGATAGGGGATGTCCTCTTCTGCATTCACAAAACCTCCAGCACTGAACTCTTCCACAATACCACAAAAGGGTTACGGTGTGAAGGCACTTGCTGCCATGAAAGGCACAATATTTGGCTGCACTGACGCCTGTGCCAGATTTATATCATTTTATTTTTTTGAACCTCAGGGTCCAACCCTGCACTCTTCCACAATACCACAGAGGGGTTACTGTATGATGATAGTTGCTGACCTGGCATAAAAGGCACAATATCTGGGAGCACTGACGCCCATTAACAGATAAAAAAAACACTTTTCAATATAGGACCACATGGTGCACCCCTGCACTCTTACACAATACCATAGAGTGGTTAGGCTAGGGTCAGATGAGCGCATTTTCTACGGACTGTGCGTCCGTGCAGTACGGACGTACTTACTGACTGTGACGACAAGGTAGTGGCCAGTGCCACACATTCCGTTTTTTTCACTGATGTAGCAGGGAAAATAAATTACAATGAAAGAACATTCTGTCTGTCAAAAATGCTGGATGTATAAATGCAGTCCGTCTGACCTTGTTGCATCACTCACACACAAAGCTATGCGGACGTTGTGGACGTGGCGCACTCTGCACGTCCGTTCTAGCAGTATTAGGTTCTTGTCTAACCTGCATCCGTTTGCAGCATCCGTCAGCCCCCGCACTTCTGTGCGGACGTACTTCGTATGTGGGGCTCCATTTAACACAATTGTATGCTATCACGGACGTACAGTCATGGCCGAAATTGTTGGCACCCCAGACATTTTTCCAGAAAATCAAGTATTCCTCACAGAAAGGTATTGCAGTAACACATGTTTTGCTATACACATGTTTATTCCCTTTGTGTGTATTGGAACAAAACAATAAAAGGGAGGAAAAAAGCAAATTGGACATAATGTCACACAAAACTCCAAAAATGGGCTGGACAAAATACTTGGCACCTTTTCAAAATTGTGGATAAATAAGATTGTTTCAATCATGTGATGCTCATGTAAACTCACCTGGGGCAAGTAACAGGTGTAGGCAATATAAAAATCACACCTGAAAGCCGATAAAAAGGAGAGAAATTCGGGGGCGGAGCCGAACCAACGAAGATGGCGGACGTGTGATCGCTGAGCTCCCGTCCTTACCGCCGCCGATCCTCTCCTAAAAGCACCTCACTCGCCTGCCAAGCCAACTAAAAAGGGGTAGGAATCTTCCCCCACCATGATAGCGGCCCCTAAAAAAAAAAAAAACAGCGGGATGCGCCTATTTTCGCCGCCAAACACCGGGCGGATGAGCAGGCCCAAGATGGCGCCCGTGGTAGCTCTGAGGGAGCGGATGGGGATGGCGCTCGGTCCCACTCACCGCAGCTCACACAACATGAGGCCCCCTCAGCGGCTCTTGCCCTGGCCACCAGGGAAGACATACAGGGCCTGCGGGCTTTCATTACCCATGAGCTCAAGAAATCCACCAAGGCCCTGTCCTTGGAAATTCAAGCGATTGGAGAACGCACTGCCAGTTTGGAAGATCAGGCCAAGAGGCATATTACATTCTCTCTAATGATCTGGCGGGACGCTCTGAGGCTATGGAACAACGTATTCAATTTTTAGAAGACTCCTTGGAGGATCTTACGAATCGGTCTAGACGGAATAATGTACGTCTCCGTGGCTTACCAGAAACGGTTACTAATTCTGATTTATCAGATATCTTTCATGGCATAATTAAACGTCTGGTCCCTGATATACCGGATGCTCATCTCATATTGGACCGTGTCCATAGAGCGTTGGGTCCGCGTCGTGATAACTCGTCCACTCCACGAGACGTGGTGGCACGTTTTCATTATTACACTTCCAAGGATGCGGTGCTTAAAGCTACGCGGAATCAAGATGTGGAATATGAGGGCGCTCCCTTATCATTTTTTCAGGACTTGGCTGGCTCCACTCTTGCACGAAGGAGAGAATGGAGAGAGATCACGACCATGTTACGTACCAATAACATCCGATATGCATGGGGGTTCCCATTCAAGATTTTGATATTTCATGAAAATCGTACCTTGGCCTATACATTCCTTTACCAAGCAAAGGACCTTTTGAGATCTTTGAATTTACAGGTGCCTCCTTCGATTGCTGCCCTTGCCCCTCCACAACCTTTACAGAGGCTCACTCAAGAATGGGAGACATCAGGAGACTGACCATTTTCTTTTTGACTGCCAGGGTTTGTACTGGCGGCCAGTCTCTAGTTACCTACCACGCCCATTGATAGGATGGGTCCGCTTTTCCTCGCGGCAGGCGAGTGTATGGAAAATTCTGATGTAACGTATCCTTCTATTTGCGCGGGGGTTATCCCCAATGTTATTATGGTTATTACTGTTATGGATATGTTCCTTTTTTTTTTGCTTCTCTCTCCATTCCCTTTGGGTCTGGAAGTAGGAGAGATCTTCTCTTTTTTTCTATAGGTGTATTTATATTGTTGGCGGCGGAGGGAGGTAGCCGGTTTTGGTATCGCCCAGACGCCGGCTGACTATCGTTGGTTATCCCCAATGGTCTTCTACCTCTCCTCCCCCTATGTCTACCTACCCTTCGGTATCCCCGTTCGGCTGGTACCCCCTCTCCCCTTCTCCCTCGTGACTGCCCACCACGAGATCTCTTTATCTTATTCTCCCGCTCATCTTCTTTCCTTTTCCACTCTTTCTTTTTCTCATGTTTTTCGGGATCCCCCCTCCGGTCACCCCTCGGGCCTTATTGCCCTCCGGGGGGGGGGTGGACGGATGGGGGATCTTCTCTTTGCATTCCTCTCCTGTATGATTAATGTCTAAGGTTAATGTCTACTCTATTAATGTAAAAGGTCTTAATTCACCACGTAAGAGACGACTTTTATTCAGGGAACTCCGACGGAAGTCCGTAGAAATTGCTTTTCTCCAGGAAACCAGAATTCCTAAACTAGCTGCTTTTCGCCTTTCAGACCCGGCATACTCTAGGACATATGTGTCGTGCTCTACCCCTAAACGTAATGGTGTTGCCATTCTCTTACGTAATTCGTGCCCGATGATCGTTGAAGAGGTACATGCAGATGGGATGGGGAGGTGTTTGATAGTTCGAGGTACCATCTCCTCTCAGCCGTACTCTCTTATAGCGCTTTATGGCCCTAACTGCTCGGACGCTAGCTTTTGGGATGACACGAGGGATTTTATTAACTCCCATGCCAGGGGTAGGATTATTATGGGGGGAGATTTCAACGCCACCTTATGCCCCCCTGTGGACAGATCGGATCCCCGGGGAGATAGACTAACGCAACCCCCTTCCTCCCAGGATAGTCAGTATCATAGCTTTGTGCAGGAATTGGGACTTATAGACATTTGGAGAATCCAACACCCCTCGACCCGTGACTATACCTTCTATTCCCAGGTTCATGACTCATATTCCCGCATTGACTGTTTCCTGACCTCCCCTGACTGTATACCATCCGTCGTGTCCTCTGACATAGGTTCAATTACATGGTCTGACCATGCGGATGTATCTTTGAAACTGACCCCTTTCGCCCCTTCTCCGGGTAGACGGTGGCGCCTTGACCCATTTTTATTAAATAAACCAGGGGTTTCGGATACGATCAGAGAAACCACCTCAGAATACTTTCAACTGAATGATACTCCTGACATCTCCCCTCAGATTCTCTGGGCGGCGTATAAGCCGGTGGTAAGGGGCAAACTGTTAAGCTTGGCAGCGTACCATAAAAAACTAAAATTGGCAGACATACTTCTTCTTTACAAACCCTACTCAGGCAATACGAACTTCAACATAAATCTTCCCCCAGCTCTGACACTTTCACCGCTTTGTCTAAAGTTAGGTCAGACTTAAATTTACTGTTTGTGGAGGATGCAGGAAGAGCCATGCTATGGTCTAAACAGCGCTACTATGATAGGTCCAATAAAATGGATTCCCCAATGGCCCGGCTAATTAATCCCCGCTCTCAATTTAGCCCAATCACAGTCATACGGGATAGGGATGGCCCTTCACACAAGACCCCGCAAGCCATCAGAGATGCATTCACTAAATACTATACAGCCCTATATGACCATTCCCCTGACCACACCCATACGAATAGGGTACTGATGCAGGAAATTGACTCTTACTTGACTGGGGCATCCTTACCTCGGTTGCCGGAGTCCAGCATGGAGACACTGATTGATGCGATCACTGAGGAGGAGATAGGTAAAGCATTAGGATACATGAAGCCTCATAAAGCCCCAGGTCCGGATGGCTTTACCTACCATTTTTATAAGTCTTTTGCGGCAGAGCTTATCCCTAGGCTACTCCATGCGTTTAATGACATGCTGACAGGGGGTATACCTCCCCCGGAGTCTCTGATGGCTTCCATAGTGTTATTACCCAAACCCGGCCGGGACCCTCAGCTAGTGGAAAATTATCGCCCGATATCTTTGATAAATACGGACTTAAAACTGTTCACTAAAATTTTGTCCTTACGTCTAGATAAACTGTTGGGGAGTTTAATCCACCCTGATCAGGTAGGGTTTATCCCAAATAGACAGGCGTTTGAAAACACCAGGAAGACCGCAGATCTCATATGGTATGCTTCTGCTCACAAGGTGCCTTCCCTGTTTATCTCTTTAGATGCGGAGAAGGCATTTGATAGGGCAGAATGGCCCTTTCTGTTTTCTCTTCTCGAACACCTGGGTTTTCCTTCAGCATATGTGGCGGCGGTACAAGCCTTATACTCATCCCCATCCGCTCAGGTAGTGATCCCTGGTACAGAGGGGACCCCTTTTAACATTCGAAACGGTACTCGCCAAGGCTGCCCCTTATCACCGGCTTTGTTTGCCCTTTTTCTGGAGCCTCTTTTGCAACACATTAGACTTGACTCTTCCATACGGGGCATTTTGATTCAGGGAAATGAATATAAAGTATCAGCCTATGCGGATGACGTTTTAATATCTATCTCACAACCCCTTTCGTCTCTCCCTAACGTTTTACGGATATTGTCGGATTTTGCTAGATTATCTGGGTATAAAATAAATATGGACAAATCGGAGGCTATTCCGATTCACATGGGGGAGGGAGACATGTCTTTCCTTCGCTCCTATTTCCCTGTAGCAGTTTCACTAACCTCGATTAAATATTTAGGCATTCATTTATCGACTGATCCCGGGCTAATGTATGATGTGAATTATGCTCCTTTGTTGTCCCGGATTAAAAGGGATTTGGAAAATTGGGACAAATATGCAATATCGTGGATGGGTAGAATATATTGTGTAAAGATGACTGTCTTGCCTCGGCTACTATACTTTTTTCAGGCACTTCCGATAGCCATCTCTCCGGAGGATCTCCATCGCCTTCAACGGGCGATTGATAAATTTATATGGAGGGGCAAGAGGCACCGAATATCGAGAGCAACTCTCTATCGACCTAAAGATGCAGGGGGCCTGGGGCTTCCTTGCCTCCTATCTTATTATTATGCGGCCCAGCTGGCTCAAATTGTTGGGTGGCACACTCCGCCTGGACGACACCGTTGGGTAGACTGGAACGTGCCCTTATGTTTCCGGATGACCCCAGCCTCTGGATTTGGCTCTCAAAGACCCACAGGACTCTCTTACGCACCGCTTGCCCTGCTATTGTGAATTCTATCAGAATCTGGGATAAATTGGCCGCAAAATGTGACTTGTCGTCTTTTCCTTCTCCATTATCTCCTATCATAAGGAACAAAGCTTTTTTACCAGCCTATTCGGCGAAAGCAGGAAGAGGATGGATGGATTCTAATATCTCCCGGTTCCACCAACTATTTCCAGGAGGTTCTTTTGTGGCCCAGGCAGAGCTCTCAGCGACTGGCATAACTTCTCTTGCTAGTCTTCTACCATATATGCAACTGAAGGCTTTTGCTTCTCAACCTCATGTGAAAGCGGCGGCCTTATCACCTCTTACACCGTTCGAACGATTATGCAAATCCAGCTCATATCCAAAAGGTTTGATCTCGACTCTATACCGTTCCTTAACCTCTTTGTTGGACTGGAGAGAACTAACATATATTAAGGCCTGGGAGAAGGATTTGGGGGAACAGCTGGAGAGGGAGGAATGGATGGATATTTGGGACTCCATGAGAATTGTCTCGGTGTGTACCACCCACCAGGAACAACTTGTCAAGACCATTTTCCGATGGTATGTAACTCCTGTACAGCTCTCACGTATGTCCCCCACGACCCCGGATACCTGTTGGAAGGGGTGCGGTGAAAGGGGCTCCTATATACATCTATGGTGGACATGCCCTCACACACAACATTATTGGACTGCTGTCCAGACTCTTCTTTCCACAGTTTTCGGAAGACATATTCCTATGGACCCCTGGGCCTTCTTGCTCTCTCGACCCAACCCGGATCTCTCACGACAAGAACACAAACTCATGGCAAAAATCACGTTGGCGGCTCGCAGATTATTGGCCTGGAATGGAATTGCCCTCAGGTCCCCTCATCGCACCGGATTCATTCTTTAATACAAGACGTACAAATTATGGATAAATTGACGGCTCTGGCCAGAGATTCTCTTCCTGCCTATCACACCACATGGGCCCCTGGATAGACCATATGGGACATTCAGTAATGACATGAGACGGAGGACTCAATGGTTTTTTCTTTTTATGTCCCTGGCGTGAACGTTCTTGATTTCGCATACAGTGAAACGAACCTACTTTTGTTTGCATTTTACTTGACCTCCATATGTTTTTCTATTTGTATCGCTATTCTTTCTTTTCTTCTCTTTATTTCACTTCTTGGGGATCTGGGCAATCCCCCCCTTCTTCCTTCCCCCTTTTCTGTGAATTTTAGGAAATTGGATATATTTGGAGTGTATTGCATCTTTATATGTTATGCTCTGTAATTCTGGATTGGATTGCCTTATTTTCTCCAATAAAAACATATTTAAAAAAAAAAAAAAAAAAGGAGAGAAATTCACTTAGTCTTTGCATTGTGTGTCTGTGTGTGCCACACTAAGCATGGACAATAGAAAGAGGAGAAGAGAAATGTCTGAGGACTTGAGAACCAAAATTGTGGAAAGATATCAACAATCTCAAGGTTACAAGTCCATCTCCAGAGATCTAGATTTGCCTTTGTCCAGTGTGCAACATTATCAAGAAGTTGGACCCATTCTATTTAATATTTTTATTAGTGATATTGCAGAAGGTATTAATGGAAACGTATGTCTTTTTGCTGACGACAAAGATTTGCAACAGGGTTGACGTTCCTGGAGGGATCAGCCAAATGACAAATGATTTAGGTAAACTAAAAAAATGGTCGGAGCTGTGGCAATTGAGTTTTAACGTGGATAAGTGCAAGATAATGCACCTGGGACGTAAAAACCCAAGGGCTGAATATAGAATATTTGATACAGTCCTAACCTCAACATCTGAGGAAAGGGATTTAGGGGTTATTATTTCAGAGGATCTAAAGGTAAGTAGTCAATGTAATAGAGCAGCAGGAAATGCTAGCAGAATGCTTGGTTGTGTAGGGAGAGGTATTAGCAGTAGGAAAAGGGAAGTGCTCATGCCACTGTACAGAGCACTGGTGAGACCTCACTTGGAGTATTGTGTGCAGTACTGGAGACCGTATCTCCAGAAGGATATAGACATCTTAGAGAGAGTTCAGAGAAGGGCTACTAAAATGGTGTACGGCTTGAAGGAGAAAAGTTACCAGGAAAGGCTTAATGATCTTAACATGTACAGCTTGGAAAAAAGATGAGACAGAGGAGATATGATAGAAACATTTAAATACGTAAAGGGAATCCACAAGGTAGAGGAAGGGAGTATATTTAAAAGGAAACAAAGTAGCAAAACAAGAGGACATAGTCTTAGATTAGAGGGGCAAACGTTTAAAAGTAACATCAGAAAGCATTATTAGGGTCGTGGATACATGGAACAGTCTTCCAGTTGAAGTGGTAGAGGCCAAAACAGTAAACGAATTTAAGCAAGCATGGGATAGGCATAAGGCTATCCTAAACAAAAGATAAATTCAGGTAAAGTATCCATGTAATTGGGCAGACTAGATGGGCCGAAAGGTTCTTATCTGCCGACATTTTTCTATGTTTCTATGTTTCTAAGTTTGCAACCCATGGCACTGTAGCTAATCTCTCTGGGTGTGGACAGAAGAGAAAAATTGATGAAAGGTTGCAATGCAGGATAGTCCGGATGGTGGATAAGCTGACCCAAACAAGTTCCAAAGAAATTCAAGCTGTCGTGCAGGCTCAGGGAGCATCAGTGTCAGCGTGAACTATCCGTCGACATTTAAATGAAATGAAACGCTATGGCAGGAGACCCAGAAGTTCCCCACTGCTGACACAGTGTAACGTTGGGAGCTTCCAGCCCTACCTGTGTGCTTGAGGACAGCATGTCTGATGCTGCTCGCTGACCAATGCCCGGTTTAAATGGAGACAGGCAGGGAGGTGGTTGCATGAGGCGCGGCTTGAGTGGGGGGGGCGTGGCCTGGTGAAGGTCTTTAAAAACCCTCAGTGTATTCTCAGCAGTTGCCAGATCGTGGTTATCCATACCTGAGCTCCTTGTACCTGACTGCTATATTGAATTAACCAGTTATTGACCTCTGCTTGTTTCTGACTATTCTGCCTTCTGTTGCCCTAGACCATTTTCTTGTACTACGCCACTGCTCTGATATCGACCCGGCTATTCCATTTGACCATTCTGAACTCTGTATTCCTGATTCTGGCTCGGCTGACTACTCCCTGTGTTGTTAACCCTTTCTGTCTAGCTAGTTTACCTGGCCAATTCTAAGGACCAGACAGTCAGAGATCTTTCACGGCTACTCTGTTGGTAGCTTCTGGGCTCTGTGGAGTGTGGGGTGTTAAGTACTGCGTGGTGGGATCTGGGAACCGTGACATTACGATCTGGCCACTATGGATCCCGCAGACTTAACACAGCACTTGGCTAACTTTGTATCCAGACAGGATGAGCAGGATCATAGGATGGATCAGTTTGCCTATTGCCTTACAAACTATCCTGACTCGTACGGCTCACCTGGAACCAGCTGGGGTTGCACGCCCGCTTGATATACCTGTGTCCCCTGTTGTTCAGACATCCCAGGTACACATGACCGCTCCTATGAGGTTTGACGGTACTCCCTCAGAGTGCCGGGGATTTTTGGTCCATGTGGATATTCATTTTAATTTAAATCTACAGATGTTTTTCTCTGACATTGCCAAAGTGGGGTTCATTATTAATCATCTGTCTGGCAGAGCATTGACATGGGCGACTCCGTTATGGGAGGCAGAGAAGCCTATCATACGGGATTATAAAGAATTCATAGCCGAGTTACAACGTACATTTAATCCTACCAGAAAGGCCACGGTAGCTGGCAAATCCTTGTTCCGCATACGTCAAGGGAACAGGACTGTTTCTGATTATGCCATAGAATTTAAAACCTTGATCTCTGATGTGAACTGGACAAATGAGACACTGGTTCTGGCTTTTATGGAGGGGTTATCAGAGTCATTGATGCATGAATTGGCTCCACGTAAACTACCTGAGGTATTGTGTGAACTCATTGTTTATTGTATAGATCTGGATAATCAGATAAGGGACAGAAGGACTCCAAGAGAGAAGCCCAAGAGACCGTTACCTAGGTTGGCCCCTGTCTTTCAGGCACTAGGCCGTACTAGGCTTACAGAGGAAGAGAGAACAAGGCGTTTTCGTGAGGGATTGTGCCTGTATTGTGGTTTGGGGGGTCATGTACGATTTCAATGTCCTACTCGTCCTAAAATGCATGATAAGCCGGAAAAACTACCGCACCTAAGGCAGCTGAGGAGACAGGCCTTGGGTGTGACGTGCATGTCTCCTGTCAAAGACACTAAACTTATGTTACCAGTATCCTTGGCTTGGGAGACCAAGACCACACATACTACCGCTTTTTTGGATTCTGGGGCTGCTGGCAACTTTATCGATGTTAACTACGCTTCTTCCATTTCTCTACCTCTGGTTGTAAGAGAGACACCCTTAGCCGTCGAAGCCATAGACGGCAGACCGTTATCCTGCCCTAGGATTACTCACGATATGGTTACAGTGGTTCTTACCACTGGTCTCTTGCATAAAGAAGAAATCATATTTCAAGTTATCCATTCACCTTCCAATCCTGTTGTACTTGGTTTCCCTTGGTTGGTGGAACATAATCCTGTTATTGATTGGGCTAAGGGAGAGATACTGTCTTGGAGTCCTGCTTGTTTTGGTACTTGTTTAATACCCATTCAGCATGTCGGTGCCCTGAACACACCCACAGCTCCTCTATTGTCTACAGAGGTTCCTGACCAATAGGCCGACCTCAGGGCTGTATTTGATAAAAGAGAGGCAGAGAAACTGCCTCCACATAGACCATATGATTGTGCCATTGATATTCATCCTGGTACCATGCCTCCTCGAGGCAAAGTATATCCTCTTTCCATAAAGGAGAACCAAATTATGGAAGAGTACATAAAGGAGAATTTGGAGAGAGGTTTTATCCGACGTTCCTCTTCTCCAGCAGGGGCTGGGTTCTTTTTGTGTCTAAAAAAGAGGGAGATTTACGCCCGTGTATCGATTATAGGGGGCTTAACAAGATCACCATTAAGAACGTGTACCCTATCCCTCTCATATCAGAACTGTTCGACCGGTTAAGGGGGTCAGCAGTATACACAAAACTTAATTTAAGAGGAGCTTACAACCTGATACGTATAAAAGAGGGGCATGAGTGGAGAACAGCATTTAACACCAGGAGTGGGCATTATGAATACTTGGTAATGCCTTTCGGTCTTTGTAATGCTCCAGCGGTATTCCAGGATTTTATTACTGATGTGCTCAGAGATTTCTTACAAACCTTTGTTATAGTATACCTAGATGATATATTGATTTACTCTCCCGATCTGAAAACCCACCATGCACATGTCAGACAGGTATTAGCAAAATTACTGGACAATGGTCTTTATTGCAAACTAGAGAAGTGTTTATTCGACATTACTACTGTGAAATTCCTTGGGTATATTATCACTCCAGAAGGTTTTGAGATGGATCCTTCTAAACTCACGGCCATCTCAGAATGGCCTCTCCCTCAAGGTCTCAAGACCATACAGAGGTTTCTGGGGTTTTCCAACTATTATAGGAGATTTATCAAGAATTATTCCGCTGTAGCCTCCCCTATCATTAATATGACACGTAAAGGTCTGAAGAACCAGATCTGGTCTTCTCAATCCAAACAAGCATTCGAAGCCCTCAAACAAGCTTTAACTTCCGCTCCCGTGTTACGGCATCCTGGTCGCAGGATTCCGTTTGTTCTTGAGGTTGATGCTTCCGAGATAGGCATTGGGGCTGTCCTGTCTCAAAGAGAGTCTCCAGGAAAACCTCTACATCCTTGTGGGTTCTTTTCAAGAAAATTATCACCAGCAAAACGCAATTATGATATCGGTAACAGAGAATTGCTTGCTATTGTGTCTGCCCTATCAGAGTGGAGACATTTGTTGGAAGGTACTCTTGACCCTTTATTGATAATTACTGATCATAAGAACCTTACATACATCGGGGATGCTAAACGTTTGAACGCGAGACAGGCCAGGTGGTCATTGCTACTGTCTCGGTTTAATTTTGTATCGACTTACAGACCAGGTGACCGCAATGTAAAGGCTGATGCCTTATCTCGTCAATATGACCCGTATGAGTCTAATACACAAGAGCACAATCCTATAGTTCCTCCTGAACGTATTGTGGCTTCCACAGTCTTGTCTGTCTCCTCGCCTTTCCTGGAACGCCTCCAGGCAGTTCAAGTAGGGGCTCCACCTGACAAGCCTCCAGATATGTTGTTTGTACCTGAAAAGGAAAGACAAGAATTACTCATAATGTTTCATGATTCTAAACCAGCAGGTCATCCTGGTATTACTAAGACTCTTACCAATATCTCCAGACAGTTCTGGTGGCCCACCATGCGACAGGACGTACGTCTGTTTGTTTTGGCTTGTCAAGTCTGTGCCAGAAGCAAAACCAGTAAATCCTTGCCTGTCGGTCTATTGCAGCCTTTACCCATGCCTAAGAGGCCTTGGTCTCATCTATCTATGGATTTTATTGTGGACTTGCCAAAGTCCAAGGGTCATACTGTGGTTCTGACAGTTGTAGACCGCTTCTCCAAAATGGCTCATTTTGTCCCTCTACCTAAGCTTCCTACAGCCAAAGAACTGGCGGTTGTATTTGCTAGAGAGATTGTACGAATACATGGGGTTCCGTCTGAAATAGTCTCTGACAGGAGCCCAGTTCGTCTCTCGTTTCTGGAGGGTTTTCTGTGCAGAGATGGGGGTGCGATTGGCCTTCTCTTCAGCATATCATCCACAAACCAATGGGGCAGCAGAGAGGGCAAATCAGGGTCTCGAGCAGTACATACGTTGCTTTACCACACAACAACAAGACAATTGGTCGGAGTTGTTGCCCTGGGCTGAGTATGCACGTAATAACGCCGTTAACGAGACCACTGGCCACTCTCCTTTTTCTGCCATCTATGGTTTTTTCCCTCCGGCTCTACCGCTTCAGTTTACTGAACAGGCCATCCCGGCTCTCGATGACCATCTCACTCAACTGCAAGAGATTTGGAGACAGATTCGAGAAAATATGGAGCGCAATGTTGCTGTCCAGAAACGCAAGGCTGACAGGCATAGGTTACAAGCTCCCTCCTATAACGTGGGGGATAGAGTTTGGTTGTCCACTAGGAACATGAAGTTGCGGGTGCCTTCTATGAAAATGGCACCTCGGTTTATAGGTCCATATAAGATCATTCGCCGCATTAATCCTGTGGCTTATGCTCTTGCCCTTCCTAAACATCTTCACATGCACAACGTCTTCCACACCTCCCTACTGAAGCCATTGTTGTGTAACAGGTATACGCGGGTTGTTCCTCCTCCTCCACCTATTCAGGTTGATGGTGAATCTGAGTATGAGGTTAGGAGGGTTTTGGATTCTAGGCTGTGCAGGAGCGCTCTGCAGTACTTGGTCGATTGGGTGGGTTATGGTCCAGAAGACCGGTCCTGGATACCAGCTTCCGACATGTCTGCCTCTAGGTTGGTCAGGGCGTTCCATGCCTCACACCCCGATCGCCCTGGTGGTCGTCCTGCCGCTCGTCCTGTTGGTCGTCCGGTGGCCTCCCGTGGAGAGGGGGGTACTGTAACGTTGGGAGCTTCCAGCCCTACCTGTGTGCTTTAGGGCAGCATGTCTGATGCTGCTCGCTGACCAATGCCCGGTTTAAATGGAGACAGGCAGGGAGGTGGTTGCATGAGGCGCGGCTTGAGTGGGGGGCGTGGCCTGCTGAAGGTCTTTAAAAACCCTCAGTGTATTCTCAGCAGTTGCCAGATCGTGGTTATCCATACCTGAGCTCCTTGTACCTGACTGCTATATTGAATTAACCCGTTATTGACCTCTGCTTTTTTCTGACTATTCTGCCTTCTGTTGCCCTAGACCATTTTCTTGTACTACGTCACTGCTCTGATATCGACCCGGCTATTCGATTCTGAACTCTGTATTCCTGATTCTGGCTCGGCTGACTACTCCCTGTGTTGTTAACCCTTTCTGTCTAGCTAGTTTACCTGGCCAATTCTAAGGACCAGACAGTTAGAGATCTTTCACGGCTACTCTGTTGGTAGCTTCTGGGCTCTGTGGAGTGTGGGGTGTTAAGTACTGCGTGGTGGGATCTGGGAACCGTGACACACAGAGGCATAAAAAAGCAAGACTACAGTTTGCCAAAATGTACTTGAGTAAGCCAAAATCCTTCTGGGAAAACGTATTGTGGACAGATGAGACCAAGATAGCTTTTTGGTAAAGCACATCATTCTACTGCTTACCGAAAACAGAATGAGGCCTACATTGAAAAGAACACAGTACCTACAGTGAAATATGGTGGAGGTTCAATGATGTTTTGGGGTTGTTTTGCTGACTCTGGCACTGGGTGCCTTGAATGTGTGCAAGACATTATGAAATCTGAGGATTACCAAAGGATTTTGGCTCGCACTGTAGAGCCCAGTGTCAGAAAGCTGGGTTTGCGTCCGAGATCTTGGGTCTTCCAGCAGGATAATGACCCCAAACATATGTCAAAAAGCAGCAAGAAATGGATGGCAACAAAGCTCTGGAGAGTTCTGAAGTGGCCAGCAATGAGTCCAGATCTAAATCCCATTGAACACCTGTGGAGAGATCTTAAAAGTGCTGTTGGGAAAAGACGCCCTTCCAATAAGAGAGACCTGGAGCAGTTTGCAAAGGAAGAGTGGTCCAAAATTCCGTGAGAGAAGTGTAAGAAGCTTATTGATGGTTATAGGAAGCGACAGATTTCAGTTATTTTGTCCAAAGGGTGTGCAACCAAATATTTAGTTAAGGGTGCCAAGAATTTTGTCCAGCCCATTTTTGGAGTTTTGTGTGACCTTATGTCCAATTTGCTTTTTTTCCTCCCTTTTTTTGTTTTGTTCCAATACACACAAAGGGAATAAACATGTGTATAGCAAAACATGTGTTACTGAAATACTTTTCTGTGAGAAATACTTGATTTTCTGGAAAAATGTCTGGGGTGTCAACAATTTCGGCCATGACTGTACTTATGTGCGGGCAACACGGACGTTAACACTGCGTTCGTCTGACCCCAGCCTTACTGTATGATGATACTTGCTGCCCTGGCAGTCTTGCACCAAAGGCAGAATATCTGGGTGCACTGACGCCTTAACCAGATGCATATCTTTTTAATATAGGACCGCAAGGTCCACCCCTGCACTCTTCCACAATACCACAGAGGGGTTACTGTATGATGATACTTGATGGCCTGGCATTAAAGGCACAATATCTGGGTGCACTGACGCCCATTAACAGATAAATAAAAAAAATTCAATATAGGACCAACCACATGGTCCACCCCTGAACTCTTCCACAATACTACAGAGGGGTTACTGTATGATGATACTTGCTGGCCTGGCAGTCTTGCACCAAAGGCAGAATATCTGGGTGCACTGATGCCCATTCCCAGATTCATATCTTTTTAATATAGGACCGCATGGTCCACTCCTACACTCTTCCACAATACCACAGAGGGGTTACTGTATGATAGTACTTGCATGCCTGGCACTAAAGGCACAATATCTGGGTGCACTGCCATTGATGCCTGTATCAGATTCATATCCTCAGAGGGGTTACGGTGTGACGGCACTGTTGCCGACGCTAAAAGCCCAATTTTAAAGTACCTATTGTTACTTTCATCCAAAGCCTGCATAAGTTTCACAATAATTTAGCCAAAAAAAACACTAAACTTTTTCTGCGCATCCTAAAATGTCTTTTCATACAGGCTGCCGCTCCAAGCAGTTGTTTATGGATAGATTAAAGGAAAAGCATTTACCGTCATATGAAACGTCATTTTTTGGTTTTTAAGTGTTTCTATACATCCTAGAAATCCGCCACTTCACGGGCAGGTTATGGGGACCTCCTAGGCACAATATTTGAAGGAATTTTTCGTTTTTATTTTTAACCCTTGTTTCATGGAAAACTCACTGTCCCTTTAAAAACGTTTTTTTAAAAACTTTTTGTCCTTGTTTCCTGTCCCCCAGAGCACTACCCGGACCCCCATACACCTTTTATGGCAAATATGTAGCATATATGCCCTCTTGGAGGGCACTCTAAAAAATCGAATTTTCAGCCCCATTGACTTGCATGGGGGTTCGGGCTCGGTCCCGAACAAATGGGAAGTTCGGGTTCGGGCTCGAACCGAACTTGGAGAGTGTTCGGCTCATCCCTAATTCATTCTCACGCCCAAACCACAATTCCATTTCTAGTTGTTCTTCATAGGCGAAATTTGTTTTCACCAAACTTGGTATATATTCCCCAGGGTTGGTTGAACTATCGTGGATTATTGTGGTTTCATTCTTTGGTACCACCCGCAATTGGATTTTGCCGAGTGGGTCATTTTCTGAGATGCCTATTCCTATCCCATAATATCCAGAATCCAACAGTTTTGCTTTGCGTATTGTAATGGTAATTGGATTACATACAGCTACTCCTTTCCTTAGATCTTCTCTTCTGCACCCTGGGGGGGGGGGTGCTTCGTGGTCTGATTATAGTTATTTGTTTGTGGAGATCTAATTTTCCTTTTGGAATTACTGCTGAGCTAGAATAGTAGCCGTCGTCAAGCTCTGTTGACCACCAGACCTTGGACCCGGAGTTACAGGTATCTGTGCCGCACATATATTTGTCTCTCTTAAGATATATCAATTCCCTTTCTTGGTAGATGCTTGGAGTTAAATTGCACTGCCATGGCTGCGTTAGTTGCATAATAGTATTGCGAAGTCTGGGAGACAAAGACCACCACAACATTTTGTATTTTGTAGTGTTGTCAATTTAATCCTGTAAGTGTTATTTCTCCAGATGAAGCTCAGTAATTCAGAATGAACTTTTTTAAAGAACGACATGGGTATCATAAGAGGAATAGTCCTCAAATAGTATAGGAATCTCTGTAATATATTCATTGTAATCGTTGCTAATCTGCCTAATAAAGAAATTTATTCTCCCCATTTCTGTAAATCTAATTTCATCTGCGTCCATGCTCTAGCCAGATAATTACAATGCATTCTTGACAGGTTTTTAGTGAGATGAAAGGAAAGAGAGTTATGTTTCCCTCCAGTCAAAGAAATCTCTGCCTCAGCGCAATCAGCACAGGCCGCGGAATGTAGAACAGCAAGGCCTGGGTTTTTAAAGTATTAACTTTATAATAGGACACTTGTCCAAATAATTCTAATATACCAAATACTGCTGGGATTGACAATTTAGGATTAGATAATGCCAGGATAATATCATCACCATAAAGCCCTATTTTCCTGTATGTGTAGCATTACCAATTTTAATACCCTCAATTTCTGGAGCTGATCCAATGGCCACAGCCATTGGTTCAATAGCTAAAATAAATAACAAAGGTGATAGAGGGCATCCCTGTCTAGTGCCATTAGTCAGGGTGAAGGGTTCAGACTCAAAGCCTGAAACAAAGAGAGTGGCCAAGGGTCTACAATACAGTGTGAACACAGCGGTGATGAACTGATCAAGTAGGTTCATTCTGACCTGTACTTCCCTCAGATAGCCCCATCATCATGCTTTTCTCTACACTAGAAGTTAACCAGAGGCAAATTTTGCTTTCTAAATTTTTTCAGTGAAAAGTGATCAAACATTTCAATAATGAAAGCAAATTGCCTTGCTTTACATATTTTTTATGTTTCATTTACAGTATAGAAACATAGAAACATAGAAAAATGTCAGCAGATAAGAACCTTTCGGCCCATCTAGTCTGCCCAATTACATGGATACTTAACCTGGATTTATCTTTTGTTTAGGAGAGCCTTATGCCTATCCCATGCCTGCTTAAATTCAATTACTGTTTTGGCCTCTACCACTTCAACTGGAAGGCTGTTCCATGTATCCACCACCCTCTCAGTAAAAAAATGCTTCCTGATGTTACTTTTAAACCTTTGCCCCTCTAATCTAAGACTATGTCCTCTTGTTTTGCTACTTTGTTTCCGTTTAAATATACTCCCTTCCTCTACCTTGTGGATTCCCTTTACGTATTTAAATGTTTCTATCATATCTCCTCTGTCTCATCTTTTTTCCAAGCTGTACATGTTAAGATCATTAAGCCTTTCCTGGTAACTTTTTTCCTTCAAGCCGTACACCATTTTAGTAGCCCTTCTCTGAACTCTCTCTAAGATGTCTATATCCTTCTGGAGATACGGTCTCCAGTACTGCACACAGTACTCCAAGTGAGGTCTCACCAGTGCTCTGTACAGTGGCATGAGCACTTCCCTTTTCCTACTGCTAATACCTCTCCCTACACAACCAAGCATTCTGCTAGCATTTCCTGCTGCTCTATTACATTGACTACTTACCTTTAGATCCTCTGAAATAATAACCCCTAAATCCCTTTCCTCAGATGTTGAGGTTAGGACTGTATCAAATATTCTATATTCAGCCCTTGGGTTTTTATGTCCCAGGTGCATTATCTTGCACTTATCCACATTAAAACTCAATTGCCACAGCTCCGACCATTTTTTTAGTTTACCTAAATCATTTGTCATTTGGCTGATCCCTCCAGGAATGTCAACCCTGTTGCAAATCTTTGTGTCATCAGCAAAAAGACATACTTTTCCATTAATACCTTCTGCAATATCACTAATAAAAATATTAAAGAGAATGGGTCCAAGTACTGATCCATGAGGTACCCCACTGGTAACAAGACCTTGCGCCGAATAAACTCCATTTACCACAACCCTCTGTTGCCTTTCACTCAGCCACTGCCTAATCCATTCCAATAGTATAAAAGGGTTTGTGATAGAGAACCTCTAAACAGAAGGTGACCAGTTGGCGGAGTGGTTAAGACAATGGACTACGAGTCCATTGTGTTCTGCGCACATGGGTTCAAATCCTATTATGCTTTCCTCTACACTAGAAATTCACTAGATGCAAATGGTGCTTTCTAAATTGTTTCATTCAAAAGTTATAAAACTTTTCGATAATGAAATCAAATTCCCTTGCCTTACCTCTATTTTAGGTTTCATTTATAGTATAAATCCATTTGTGATAGAAAAGCTCTAAAACAGAAGGCAACCTTTTAGCTGAGTGGTTAAGGCAATGGACCACTAATCCATTGTGTTCTGCACACATGGGTTTAAATCCCACCTTCATCATGTTTTCCTCTACACTAGAAATTTACCAGATGCAAATGCTGCTATCTAAATTGTTTCAGTCAAAAGTTATCAAACTCTTCAATATTGAAAGCGAATTGCCGTGCCTTACATATTTTTTAGGTTTCATTTATAGTATAAATCTGTTTGTGATAGAGAACTACTAAAGAACAAGGCGACCAGTTAGTCAAGTGGTTAAGGCAATGAACTGCTAATCTGTTGTGATGTCAAGTGGTTAAGGGAATGCACTGTACATCCCTTGTGACCTACACACATGGGCTCAAATGTCATACTTATCATTATTTCCTCTACACTAGGAATTCACTATATGTAAATGGTTTCAGTAAATGTTCATTCATTAAATATGCACTTTAAAAATATATTGTAATTCACAATACACTAATAGATAGATACTATATTGATGAATGGTATTCTTCAATATATAGAAACCTAGATGGAACCAATTATTATTGTTAAATAACACAACACTTTTACGTCTAGAAATATGTATGTTTTATCACACTAAGGGAGCCTATATTAGGTGTATTGAATATTTTATTAAATATAAATACATTTACACTTTTATGAATCTTTTACATAAATAATGAACTTTATTCTTAAACAGGATTATGTATATACATATAAGACTATACAATAATAGGGATGCGTTTTTATTTTATTGAGGGAGACTATACTGATGTATTTACATTATAACCATACAATACAAATTTTGAGTCAACTGTATGTATAGATGAATATTTTTAACAAGTTAACGTTTGGAAACCACCATAAAAACTGTTCCTCGATAAGAAGCTGTTTTTTTATAAAGCAGCCCAGTTATTGCTGCTATTTGTCCCCCTAGGAAAATGAAGATAAGACACCCAGGAGGACAGAGCATCTACTTCATAAGTAAACCACCGATTGCACACAGATAAACGGGCAAAATTGAAAGTATGGAGCTTGAGATGACATGCAGGGCGGAACCGGAAGTATGCGGGCCAAGGTGGAACGCAGGGCTAAACCGGAAGTATGCGGTTCAAGGTGGAACGCACGCCGAAAACCAGGAAGTAACTTGAATCGAACAATTATGGACAACAGATGAGCAGCATGTTAAGGCAGAATATATAAGTGGCAGTAAAAGGAGGACTCTTCTTGGACTTTTTTTGCATTTTTGCACAGACTGATTATGCAGACAGGATAACAACTGATGAAGCCTATTTGTTGATCCTATTGATTTAGCACTTTATAAATTGATTTTAAGCTGAAGGTCAACCCTTTTATTAATTAATTCATTTTAATTGATTTATATGCTACTCAATTGATTTGACACTTTGCTGCTTTTTTTGTACATTAAGTGGAGGAACCCCCTCCCCCTCCTTTCCTGGAATATCGAACGGCTAATATTGCAGGATCCCATGCTGAGAGAAGAAAAAGAAAAAAGAAATACAACTAAACTATAAGTATTATTTAAGCTATACACTTTTTATTACGTATAATCACTGTATTACATACAATTACTGTTTTGTTTATATGCTTATTCACTTTATATTTGAATATCGACCACCCTTGGGTTAAAACAGTGGATTTTTTAAAGGTGCGCCTGGAAGTATATTTTCTTTTTTATTATATTCGTGTCTTCGAGGTTGTAGACATACATCTTCTAGTTCGCAGCACCGACCTATACTGAGCACGCCTTAATAAATTTATATACACTAAGAAAAGTGCCAGATACACGTTTTACTTCACTTTTATCTTTTTGAGTGATCACAATTGTATATGTGAGCAAAGGAGAGCTGAAAAGAAATAAGTAGCTTTTAATTTCCTATATGAATATATAAATAATGTGATTCACATACATATCTTAATCACTATGCCCCCTTTAAGTGCTTAGTTTAAAATCCTTCGTAACCATATCTTGTTGAAACTTAATTAGAACCAGCCGCATCCTGTAGTAGGTTAACCAGCACACCCTTGTTGTGGGGCAGATTCAAGCCCCATTCACACTGTGTGATTTGAAAGTCGCGCGATTTTCATATTCGCGACATGGTGCGATAATGTCGTGCAACATCGCTGTTTTGTGCGATTTTTGCAAAGCACCACCAATACAAATCGCAAAATCGCAGATAGCAAATCGCAAAGAAAGGGTCATGTACCAGCGACATGCTTCTGCGACGTGCGACGTGCGACGTCGCGCGGCAAGCTTTGAACAGCTCCATTGAAATGCATTGGAGAAGCTACATAGTGCGACGTCGCGGCAAAATCTGCGCGATAAATAGCACAGTGTGAACAGGGCCTTACAGGGTTATTCAAAAAGAATCAAAAAGTCACCACATGTTCTGTGACTTTTCGTTCTCTTCAATTCAGTGCGATTCGGCGATCCTATTTCGGCAACCCTGCTGTGTATTCAGCAAGCGCCACAGGGTTGTCATAGTACAGGGAAAAGCCGCTGCAAACCCCACGAACACTAACTGCAAAACCCGGCGAACACTCACTGAAACCCGCAAAAACATCTTGATTAATCCCGCCGAACACGCCGGAGAAACCCGACTAGCCGCCGATCACAGCGCAGAGCAGCCACCAGAAAAACCCAACACGCAGACGAAGGAGGTGAAAAAAACAAACCAGTACGCTTGAAAGTTGGAAAATTTAAACGATGTTTGCAACAAAACTACTGAGCGAAAATGCCTGGAATTTACATATAAGATCCAATGAATTATAATAAAAAGGGCAGCTACAGTAATAAAGAAAAGACGATTTAAAAAAAAAAATATGGGAAAAAAGTTTTGCAAAAAAGATCCCAAAAATGCCATAACAGATCCTAAAAAAATTTGTGGATAAAGAGACTTTTTACTGCAGAATATAATATTAAACAGTATATTATATATTGAATTAAAACAGGAATATTTTTAACATTGAAGCCTATGGGAATCCCCTGAATAAATCTGTTGAATGAAACCACCAAACAGCAGGGCATTTCGGCAACTTTTCCCTGCTGTTTTGTGTTCTCTGAATAGACGAAGTATTGCTTCTCTATGGGGATTTGAATGATAATAAAAAGGTCTGTTATAGAATATAAGAAACTGCTATTTTAAACCACAAAATTGGGAAAAAAAATCCAGAGAAATCCCGAAAAATCCCTAAAAGATCCTGAAAATAAATCAATAAAGAGACTTTTTTACTGCAGATTAAAATAATAAACGGTTTATTAGATAATGATTAAAAACAGGAATATTTTTAATATTGAAACACCTGAGATTCACCTGAAAAATGAAACCACCGAACATCAGGGCATTTCTCTGACATTTCACTGCTGTTCGGTTTTCTGTTAACAGATTAACCATTGCTTCTCTATGGGGAATTCTCTTCCATCAAACAGGGACCGTACTTGCTGGCAATTTGCCAAAATTTGGTGAACTGCCTGCTCTCTATAGGTTATATGAAAATTCCAGGCATTTTCATTTGGTAGTTTTTTTTGCAAACATCGTTTCAATTTTGATACTTTGAAATTGATATATACTGGGGTGCATGAAATTGATATATACTGGGGGCATGATGAAATTAATAGATATATACTGCGGGGGGAACATAGCTACTTACAATTGATAAACTGCGGGGGGATGAAATTAATATATATTGTGGGCATGAAATTGATATATATTGGGGGCATGATGAAATTAATAGATATATACTGCGGGGGAGGGGGAAACATAGCTACTTACAATTGATATACTGCGGGAGGCATGAAATTGATATATACTGGGGGGCATGATGAAATTAATAGATATATATTGCAGGGGGAAAACATAGCTACTTACAAATGATATACTGCGGGTGGGCATGAAATTGATATATACTGGGGCATGATGAAATTAATAGATATATACTGCGAGGGGAGGGGAGGGGGGAACACAGCTACTTACAACTGATATACTGCGGGGGGCATGAAATCGATATACACTGGGGGCATGAAATTGATATATACTGCGGGGGGAGGGGAGGGGGGAAACATAGCTACTTACAATTGATATACTGCGGGGGTGCATGAAATTGATATACTGGGGGGCACTGGTGTATTTTGGCCTGGGCCAACAAGGCCCAGGCCTAGGGCGGCACTTTCCAGGGGGCGGCGGCCCGCTGGGCAGCCCCACCCCTAAAAAAAAAAATTTTTTTTTTTTTTTACTTTTGCAAACTATTTTACCAGGAAGGAAACATTGAGATGTCACTAATTTTCAAGTATGTCCTGGGTAGGCAAGGCCTAGGCTTTCACTTTCCAGGGGGCAACAAAAAACCTCACCACTAATTGGGTTTATTTATTTATTTATAAAGGATTTTACCAGGAAGGATACATTGAGATTTCTCTCGTTTTCAAGCATGTCCTGGGTTCAAGAACATTGAAGTGTTACAGTTACAGAAATACAAAGTAATACAATGCAAGATATTAAAAAAAAAACAAAAAAACACAAATATACAGATTAACAGAAAAATATGTAGGAAATATAGTCACTAGGTTACAGGTTTACAGGTGCATTCTGTATTGAGGTATGTTAGTAAGGAGCTTTTGAGTGACTTAAGACTGGGGGAAGATTTGATGGTGTCTGGGAGGTTATTCCATAATTGTGGTGCTCTGTAGGAAAATGAGGACCGAGCCACTGTCTTTTTGTATTGTGGTATTGCAAGTAAGGTGCTGGTCCTGGATCGGAGGTTATAGGATGAGGGAGCTGCTGGGGGAAGCAGTCTATTCAGGTAGGGTGGCAGCTTCCCAGAGATGCTCTTAAACACCAGGCTGGAAAGGTGAAGGGTGCGTCTGGATTCCAGCGATGGCCAGTTTAGCTCTTTTAACATGTCACAATGGTGGGTCATGTAGTTACATTGTAGCGCAAAGCGGCAGAATGAGTTATACAATGTAGTAAGTTTATGAAGGTGTGTTTGCGGGGCGGCTGCATACACTACATCTCCGTAATCAATAGCCGGCATAAGCATTTGCTGTACAATCTGCTTTCTTACCGCGGGACTCAGGCAGGATTTGTTTCTGTACAGGGCACCTAGTTTGGGGTAAAGTTTAGATGAGAGTTTTTCGATGTGGGGGCCAAAGGATAGATTAGGGTCCAACCACATACCTAGATATTTGAGAGATGTGACTGTGGTCAGCGTGCCATTTGATTTTGTCCCAACACATAGATGGGGATTTTGCAATTTGTGTAGTTTAGGTGCTGTTCCAAAGAGCATCGTTACAGTTTTGTCAGTATTTAAAAAAAGTTTGCTGTTTCTGATCCACTTTTCTACCTCTGTGAATTGTTCTTGCAGCACGGCCTCCAGCTGCGGGAGATTTGGTTTGCTGGTATAGATCACAGTGTCGTCTGCGTACATATGTACAGTTGAGGCTTTGCAGACGTTGGGCAGATCATTTATGGATATTGTGAATAGCAGGGGGCCTAGTATTGAGCCTTGGGGTACACCGCAAGTGACTGGGAGCGGGAGGGAGGAGCTGCCTGAAATTGACACATATTGTGATCAGTCGGATACATATGATTGAAACCAGGTAAGCGTGCGATCACCAATGCCAGAGTTTTTAAGTTTTTCTAACAAGATGCCATGGTCTACCGTGTCAAAAGCCTTGGCAAAATCAAGGAAGATGGCTCCAGTTAGGTTTCCTTGTTCCATCCCAGCCTGGATATCATTGCAGACTTTTAGAAGGGCGGTTGTAGTTGAGTGATTTGGACGAAAGCCTGATTGATCCGGGGTTAAGTAGTTCCAATATTGATAATAATCACGTAATTGTGTGTAGACACATTTTTCCAAGACTTTTGACATTACAGGGAGCAACGATATCGGACGGTAGTTGGATACCAAAGTACTGTCACCACTTTTATGGATAGGTACCACTCTCGCAGTCTTCCAGAGCTTGGGTATGTATCCAGTCGCCAGTGACTCATTTATTAGGGTTGCAACAGGATTTGCAATTGCAGGCGCACTGATTTTCAGCAGCATTGCTGGTATTTGATCAGGTCCAGACTGGTATTTCATTTTTTGCTTACGGAGAAGTTTAGTAACGACACTGACAGGCACTGGTCTAAAACTGAATTCCTGTCTGATACAGGGACTTTGCACAGTTGGGGGGCCTGACCTGCATGAGGCCTCTCTGATTGCATGTAATTTCCTAGCTTGGCAATCAAAGTGGTGGCACATCCAACAAAATAATCATTAAAGGCATTTGCTACATCTAGGGGGTGTTGCAGGGTTTGGTTGTTTACTTTGACAGCAGCTGGCTGGGAGTGGACTGGGGGTGCTTGTATGTTACTTATGGTTCTCCAAAAGTTTCTAGGGTTTGATATGTTATTGTTTAGATTTTCATTGAAGTAATGGGCTTTGGCCATTTTTGTTTGTTTTGTGCATTCATTCCGGCATTTTCAGTATTCGTAGTGATCGTTCATGAAACCAGTACTCTTGAAATTTGACCACCGTGAATCTCTAAGCTGGTACATTAGTGTAAGATCAGCTGTAACCCAGGGGAGATGAGTCCCTTTTACTCGCACTTTACACAGCGGGGCATGGGAATTCCAGACTTGCAGGAGCTCAGACTGAAAGTATTCAACTGCACAGTCTAGGTCTGGGATTAGGTTTAGCCTGTACCAGGGGAGCTGTTTGAGATCACTTAGGAAGGATTCAAGAATAAATTTCTTGAAAGACCTGGTGGTTATTACCTTTGGGGGAGATTTCAAGGCCTTCATTTTGCGCACGCAGTACACTAGACAATGGTCACTAAAGCTATTAGCAAGAACACCTGCCTCCTGTATTCTATCAGGAGATGAGGAGAGAATCCAGTCCAACAAGGTATGGTTAGGGCTTTTCATATTAATGCAAGTGGGGGAGGAGATTAATTGAGTTAGCTGCAAAGTTTTAAACAGCGAGCAGTGTTTATTGTTTTTAGGATTTAGCCAATCTGTATTAAAATCGCCGAGTACCAGCAGTTCACTTTTTTGGTTTTGGGCAAGTAGGTTATTAAGGATTTGAGAAATGTCAGAGAGGGAGTGCACTGGAGAGCTCGGTGGACGATAGAACCCAGCAACAATGATTGATTTACTGAATGGGATCTCAATTATACCAGAGAGGAAATCAAAGGTGACAGGAGAGGTAGAAGTCTGTAAGGGGGTGAACTTTATGGACTCCTCAACATAAATAACAATTCCCCCTCCTCTCTTTGCTCTGTCTTTTCTATAACATGAATACCCCTGTATTGATAAGGCAGAGTCTGGTACTTTTGGGGTTAACCATGACTCTGTGAGCACAATGATTTTGGGTTTGTAATAGCAACACCAAGCCTGAAGCTCATCCAATTTAGGGAGTAAACTTCAGATGTTACAGTGCACAAATGAGAGGCCTTTATTAGTGGGGAGACTAAAGGTTGTGTCAGCTATAGGACCAGGGTTAGTTTCCACATCGTTTGCCAGGGAAAGTAGCAGAATAAATAGGAATTTGGACAGAGTTTTCTTTTGATAATAATGTGGTTGCAGAGTTGTAAATCTTTGTCTGGGGGTGGGAGGGCTGGATTTTAACACTTTCCACCAGCACTCAGCTGATAGGTTAAAAGAACTGAGCAGGCTGTGGTGTATTGGCACTGGTTTTCCATCCTGGGGCAATTGGAAAGGCGTATAGAAGGAGAGAGTAGCTTTAGAGAGAAGGGATGATAAAGAAAAGAGAAGCAATAGTGGGATAAACATTATAGTGAAAGGTGTTGGAGGTGAGTAAACAGGAAATAGAGAGGTACCAGAGTAAATGGTGTAGGTTGCTGCGATATCACATGATCAATTAGTTGGGTATATAACAAATGAAAACCTTGGGGTGGGCGGGAGCAAAGTCCAGCTGGATGAGAGTAATGAGCTTCACTCTGCAAGGGTCTGTTGCAAACACTGACTGAGTATGGGGTGTGTGCTGGAAGAGAAATCAAGATTGCAAATAGCATCACATTGGGTTGAGATTGTCCAGGAACTTAGGGGGGAGTTTGTAGGGGGCAATAAAAGTTAAGGTTCGTTGAACAGGACATTTGGGCAGAATTGCAGATTTAGAGCAAATGGGTAGAAAAATGTAGAAGGGAGTGGAATGCAGAATTCAGATAGCATTGCAACAATTCAAATATATCTAAAGATACACTTGTGTGTCATACACATACGTATATATATATATATATATATATATATATATATATATATCACACAAACACATATACAGTGATATTACAGAGTTAACAAATATACATCAAAAGAAAATGCATTAGGCTATGTGACGTAGAAATGTAAGATCACCTTCAGCGAATGGAACCTCTACCCAAGATGCCCCATTGTGGAAAGTCCAGCTGGATGAGAGTAATGAGCTTCACTCTGCAAGGGCCTGTTGCAAACACTGACTGAGTATGGGGTGTGTGCTTCAGCGAATGGAGCCTCTACCCAAGATGCCCCATTGTGGAAAGTCCAGCTGGATGAGAGTAATGAGCTTCACTCTGCAAGGGCCTGTTGCAAATACTGAGTATTGGGTGTGTGCTTCAGCGAATTTTACACACAGAGCACCGAAATGACGCCAACATTTTCGTGTTCTGTAGTTCCCTGCACTTCGGAGAATAAAATTTCCCAACCCTGCAGTGAATTCACCATTCACCGCAGGATCCCCAAAGTGCATGGAGTCGGCCGCTGTATGCTGCCACCGCAAACCCATGGCCTGCTGTTTTCAAAAGAACTACTGAACGAAAATGGAAAGAAGGGAGGGGTTCCTAGTGGCGCAACAATTGTGTACAACAAATCACAATGTCGTACTTATGAACCAATAGATGCATATAAATCTTTACGGTTCGTATAAAAGCAACTTCACTGGTGCAGATTTAAGATAAAGTGCTAATGTCACAGTTGGTGTGATATAAAGTGCAACAGTTTATGCAGTATAAGGTGCAACAATTTATACAATATTAAAGTGCAACAATGTATGCATTATTAAAGTGCAACAGTGACAACTTGGGTGCATGAAAAGAGCCAGCACAGCACGTTAATAGGTACAGATATCCGTGTCAGCGTTATAGTGACCGGTGCAATCTGGATATAGATGCTGGACGTCTATTAGTGAGTATACAAAAAATGACCTTACACTGATTTCTCGTGTGTATTGAAGGTCTATTGTCCTTAATGTCCTTGTTTTCCAGAGGTCCTAAGATGGCAGAATATGCACTAAACGTGCTCTGCCTTATACTTGATGTGACGGCTCCTCCTATATCGTTGATTAACTCCACTCAAAATGGGAGATAAGGAACGGGGGAGAGAGAAGAAATAACAATAGTGCAGCAACGTTTTGATATTAATAAAATCTCTGGTGCTCAGTGATTGCGCACTTACAAGAGTCAGAGCCACTTAAATCCGGGCTCTGGAGTGAAGCGCCTGGTGTCAACTATAGGGTGACCACTGCCCTTCTTTAATATAACGCCTTCACCTCAGGTGGAGAGACATAAAAAAGGGGAAAAAAAGTGCTCTCATGGCACAACATCAGTGGTTACTGACTTGCTATAGTGAAGGGGAGGTTGATTACACTCACCGATTTGGGAGCCTTATCACTCCAGGCTCAACCGTTGTGCGTGTGGTACTGCTCGATGGTGAGTACCTGGACCCCTCTTAGCTGTTTCTTTGGGTGCAAGTTGCGGTGTCCGTGGTGGATCCTGGAGAGCTGGCCTGGTCAAGTTGGTTTGAATTACCAGTTTAGGTTCAGTAACCAGATACTCCTGTATACTTGGATAGGGATTTATTCAATAAATTACATAGATTACAAATGCAATCAATAACACTCAATAAAAATAGGGGGGGGGATGGTGGTATCTCGAGACGCGTTTCGGCGCTATCTGCGCCTTCCTCAGTCGATAGAATAAGTGAAATGGGGGATCTGAGGCTTTCCAGGGGTCTCCTTTTTATTTGGAGTTCATTTCCTGTATTTTTCCCATTGAAAGTGTCCAACTTCCGGGTTTGTGTCGTATCGCGGTCACATGATGTGCATCGCGTCATCAATCTGCGTCGCGGCCATTTTGGATCTGCGCTCCACCGTTTGTTTGCGTTCCATTCGGTGGATCGCGATGCTGGCCATGATTTAAGAGGGGAGTGAAAGTCCGGAAATCCACACTGACTTAAAATATTGGCTGGAATGGGACCTTGCACACACACAAGCAAGGAGATCGCACTACATGGGGACCAAATGTTCAAATATTCCGCACAGTGTGGACTGTGGGAGCTGGTCTCCATTGATTAATTAATGTTTAAGCCAATACACACAAAGACAAATGGAAATATGCACATTAAAAATTGTTATGTGTATCCTATGAGGCCCATGCTCATAAAGGGTTCCGCAGTAGCTAGATTGACTAAAGAAAGAGGAATGGCATGTAACTTTAATACACATATCTGCCAATTGATTAAATTACATACTGTAGATTAAAAGTTACTGTATTGATAAATCAAACATGGTAGGAATCGGCATCTGCATAGCCGAGTTAGTAAATAACAATACATGCAACATGTGACTATAAATGATATCGTATGGGGCCTTGATCTAACGATAGAAAGGATTAATCAGAAAGTGACAGAGATCAGGATCATTGTTAAGACCTTAAGGTAGTACAGTGTCCAACTTAAGGATCAGACTCACTTCTATCTATCCTAATGGGAACGCATGTTGTTAATGGCCAAATTTATTGGTACCTGAAAGTTATTGGATTAATTAAATAACAGTAAGGGATCCTAATAGATAAACAGTTGGAGGAGAGGAGGAAGGGAACTAAATTAAAAATAAATTAAATAAAATTATTCATTATGGGAAACATTAATGATATATGCGGGATGGTTAAAAGACCATAAAAAGGGGGGGAGATAAAAATTGAATATTGCTCCAATTGGTGTCTTTATTAAAAAATTGTGGTTAAAATTGCTAAATATAAAATGATGGGAGGTGCATTGTTAAAAATGCTAGGAAAATATTAAAAATAGAATGATGCAAAGTGCTTTAGAATGGTCTCGGAACTGGGTGTAAAGTGAATGGAGAGGATAAAGACCGGTCCATGGGCTAACAGTTAAGAAAATGGCAGAGTTCGAAATCTGCATTAAGTCCTCGTGGTTGCATCGTGTCTAGTCTAAAGATCCAACTCATTTCTATCTGTCCGATTAGTTTGTCAAGATTACCGCCTCTCCATGGTGTCTCGATTTTCTTTATACCGACAAAGGTGAGTCCTTCTGGGTTTTGGGCGTGCTTTAGTTTGAAATGCAATGGGACACTGTGTTTTTCATAGCCATTCCTAATGTTTTTGATATGTTCCTGAATTCGGATATTGAGCGGTCTCGTAGTCCTGCCTACATATTTCAGACCACATGGACAGATTAATAAATAGATGACGTTTTTCGTAAAGCAGGTGATGACTTCTTTGATCGCGATTGGTCCTGTAGTTCCGTTTACTTGTGCAATAACCTGTTTTTTACTTTGTGTTACGGCAGTTTAGACAGTTTCCGCACTGATGGAATCCCTTCTTGATATTAAAATGGTTCGGTCGTGCGAGGGTGTTCTGTGTATGTCGGTGTGTCAGCAATTTTAACCACAATTTTTTAATAAAGACACCAATTGGAGCAATATTCAATTTTTATCTCCCCCCCTTTTTATGGTCTTTTAACCATCCCGCATATATCATTAATGTTTCCCATAATGAATAATTTTATTTAATTTATTTTTAATTTAGTTCCCTTCCTCCTCTCCTCCTTCAACTGTTTATCTATTAGGATCCCTTACTGGTATTTAATTAATCCAATAACTTTCAGGTACCAATAAATTTGGCCATTAACAACATGCG
This sequence comes from Leptobrachium leishanense, assembly GCA_009667805.1. Taxonomy (NCBI): domain Eukaryota; kingdom Metazoa; phylum Chordata; class Amphibia; order Anura; family Megophryidae; genus Leptobrachium; species Leptobrachium leishanense. The sequence continues at coordinate 255,057,395 of CM019064.1, forward strand.
TTCCCATTAGGATAGATAGAAGTGAGTCTGATCCTTAAGTTGGACACTGTACTACCTTAAGGTCTTAACAATGATCCTGATCTCTGTCACTTTCTGATTAATCCTTTCTATCGTTAGATCAAGGCCCCATACGATATCATTTATAGTCACATGTTGCATGTATTGTTATTTACTAACTCGGCTATGCAGATGCCGATTCCTACCATGTTTGATTTATCAATACAGTAACTTTTAATCTACAGTATGTAATTTAATCAATTGGCAGATATGTGTATTAAAGTTACATGCCATTCCTCTTTCTTTAGTCAATCTAGCTACTGCGGAACCCTTTATGAGCATGGGCCTCATAGGATACACATAACAATTTTTAATGTGCATATTTCCATTTGTTTTTGTGTGTATTGGCTTAAACATTAATTAATCAATGGAGACCAGCTCCCACAGTCCACACTGTGCGGAATATTTGAACATTTGGTCCCCATGTAGTGCGATCTCCTTGCTTGTGTGTGTGCAAGGTCCCATTCCAGCCAATATTTTAAGTCAGTGTGGAGTTCCGGACTTTCACTCCCCTCTTAAATCATGGCCAGCATTGCGATCCACCGAATGGAACGCAAACAAACGGTGGAACGCAGATCCAAAATGGCCGCGACGCAGATTGATGACGCGATGCACATCATGTGACCGCGATACGACACAAACCTGGAAGTTGGACACTTTCAATGGGAAAAATACAGGAAATGAACTCCAAATAAAAAGGAGACCCCTGGAAAGCCTCAGATCCCCCATTTCACTTATTCTATCGACTGAGGAAGGCGCAGATAGCGCCGAAACGCGTCTCGAGATACCACCATCCCCCCCTATTTTTATTGAGTGTTATTGATTGCATTTGTAATCTATGTAATTTATTGAATAAATCCCTATCCAAGTATACAGGAGTATCTGGTTACTGAACCTAAACTGGTAATTCAAACCAACTTGACCAGGCCAGCTCTCCAGGATCCACCACGGACACCGCAACTTGCACCCAAAGAAACAGCTAAGAGGGGTCCAGGTACTCACCATCGAGCAGTACCACACGCACAACGGTTGAGCCTGGAGTGATAAGGCTCCCAAATCGGTGAGTGTAATCAACCTCCCTTTCACTATAGCAAGTCAGTAACCACTGATGTTGTGCCATGAGAGCACTTTTTTTCCCCTTTTTTATGTCTCTCCACCTGAGGTGAAGGCGTTATATTAAAGAAGGGCAGTGGTCACCCTATAGTTGACACCAGGCGCTTCACTCCAGAGCCCGGATTTAAGCGGCTCTGACTCTTGTAAGTGCGCAATCACTGAGCACCAGAGATTTTATTAATATCAAAACGTTGCTGCACTATTGTTATTTCTTCTCTCTCCCCCGTTCCTTATCTCCCATTTTGAGTGGAGTTAATCAACGATATAGGAGGAGCCGTCACATCAAGTATAAGGCAGAGCACGTTTAGTGCATATTCTGCCATCTTAGTGACCTCTGGAAAACAAGGACATTAAGGACAATAGACCTTCAATACACACGGGAAATCAGTGTAAGGTCATTTTTTGTATACTCACTAATAGACGTCCAGCATCTATACCCAGATTGCACCGGTCACTATAACGCTGACACGGACATCTGTACCTATTAACATGCTGTGCTGGCTCTTTTCATGCACCCAAGTTGTCACTGTTGCACTTTAATAATGCATACATTGTTGCACTTTAATATTGTATAAATTGTTGCACCTTATACTGCATAAACTGTTGCACTTTATATCACACCAACTGTGACATTAGCACTTTATCTTAAATCTGCACCAGTGAAGTTGCTTTTATACGAACCGTAAAGATTTATATGCATCTATTGGTTCATAAGTACGACATTGTGATTTGTTGTACACAATTGTTGCGCCACTAGGAACCCCTCCCTTCTTTCCTTTATCGATATCTGCACACCCATTCGAGAGTCTGTGCTATTTCCTAGACGGCAGCAAACCCAAAAGCAAGCACCCATACCTAGACAAGAGCGCCCATACCGACCTTCTTCCTTTCCATACTGAACGAAAATGTCTGGAATTTACATATAAGATCCTACGATTGATAATAAAAAGTTCTGTTACAGAAAAAGGAGAACCGCTATTAAAAAAAAGGGGGGGAATTTAGGCCAAAAAATTCTGAAAAATCCCTAAAAAAGGTACAAAAAAAAATAATCAATAAATAAATAAAGACTTTTTACTGCAGATTAAAATAATAAATGGTTTATTAGATATTGCATAAAAAACGGGAATATTTTTAACATTGAAACCTATGGGGTTCGCCTGAATAAACCTGTTGATTGAAACCACCGAACATCAGGGCATTTCACTGACATTTCTCTGCTGTTTGGTGGTCTCTGAATAGATTAACCATTACTTCTCTATGGGGATTTGCACTGCCTTCAAACAGCACCGTACTTGCTGGCAGTTCGCCAAACTTGTGTGTGAGCATATCACCAGAGCAGTGGTGTACTTAGAGGAGTGGCGGAGGGCGGGCCGCCCCAGGTACCAGTGATTATTGGGGTGTCATTAGGGGGTACTAGGAGGTTCCACTGTCACTGTGTGTCAGCTTTGAGCTGTGTTCTCAAACAACGAGCAGCGGAGCATGGCGTTTGCATACGGAATAAAATCGAATAGAATAAAAATCCCCCTCTCCTCCCTCCATAGCTCCTCCCCTGCCCCGCAGCAGCTCTAGGAGAGGGGAGGGGGATGTGATTTGTGTCCAGAGAGAGAAGATGACAGTAAACGGCAGGTAAAGGGGGGGGGGTTTCAGCAGAATATGAAGCCCTGTCTGCTTACTGCTGTTTAAAGTGGACCTTTCCTTAACCAGCACTGCAGTGATAGAAATTTGTCATTGAGCTGCCTGGCTCCTGGTGAGGCTGCTTGCGTGCAGGTCACACTCAGTCCGGCCAGTCAGGTGGTACTGAGTCTCAGTACCACCTGACTGGATGAACCACGTGACACGCATGCACGCAGCTGCCCGCCTTTTCGTTAACATGGACTGTCACTCTATTCTGGACTGAACACCCACCGGGAAGGGAATCAAAGCCACGGTGCACCCTCTGGCAGTGGCACCCCACTGCTGACAAGATGGCTCCACGCACAGGCACAGCCGTGATCCTAACGTGGCCTGGAGGGACCTCCTGCTGAGTCTGTACACAGTCCCTGCTGACTCTGCACACAGCCCTACCGCAGACAGAGGCCGGTAAATGTAGAATAAATAATTGCTGTGTGCTCATATACACTCGGTTTGCTGGGAGTTTTATTGCAGTGGATTCTGATGCACTCATACACACCAAACATTGCATTGCTGGGAGTTTTATTGCTGTGGATTCTGTGATACACACTGCATATTACTGTGAGTTTTATTGCCCTGGAGCTCTGGGATATGCTCATACACACTGCACATTACTGTGAGTTTTATTGCTGTGCAGTTCTGTGATATGCTCATACACACTGCACATTTCTGTGGGTTTTATTGCTTTGCAGCTCTGATCTGCTCATACACAGTGCCCATTTCTGTGGGTTTTTATTGCTATGCAGCTCTGTGATACGCTCATATGCAGTGCACGTTTCTGTGGATTTTATTGTTCCACCAATTAGAGCGGCTGTGATCCCGTTTACTTGACATCTGTGGCTGTTCTTTGTAAAAATACTTGAATTTAAACATTTCATAATTTTCTTTATCTCAATAGATACATTTGAAATGGTATACAAAATATACAAGTAGGCACTTGGTATCCACTTTTAATATAAAGAGAGGAAAAGGCGGAGCTCTAAGAGGAAAAGGTGGAGCTTAAAGAGGAAGGGTGGGGATTAACCAGGAAGAGGTGTGCCCTTGACAGGAAGGGGTGCGTCAAATTTAAATTAGGGGTGCACGAGTTTAGTCAGGCCTAGGGCAGCACAAAACCTAAATACACCACTGCTGGGGGGCATGAAATTGATATACTGGGGGGCATGAAATTGATATATTCTGGTGGGGCATGATGAAATTAATAGATATATACTGCGAAGGGGACATGAAATAGATATATACTGCGGGGGGACATGAAATAGATATACTGTATACTGCGTGGGGACATGAAATAAATAGATATATACTGCGGGGGGACATGAAATTAATAGATATATACTGCGGGGGGACATGAAATTAATAGATATATACTGCGGGGGGACATGAAATTAATAGGTATATACTGCGAAGGGGACATGAAATAGATATATACTGCGGGGGGACATGAAATAGATATACTGTATACTGCGTGGGGACATGAAATAAATAGATATATACTGCGGGGGACATGAAATAAATAGATATATACTGCGGGGGGACATGAAATTAATAGATATATACTGCGGGGGGACATGAAATTAATAGATAGGTATATACTGCGAAGGGGACATGAAATAGATATATACTGCGGGGGGACATGAAATAGATATACTGTATACTGCGTGGGGACATGAAATAAATAGATATATACTGTGGGGGGACATGAAATTAATAGATATATACTGCGGGGGGACATGAAATTAATAGATATATACTGCGGGGGGACATGAAATAGATATATACTAAGGGGGGGACATGAAATAGATATATACTGCAGGGGGACATGAAATAAATAGATATATACTGCGGGGGACATGAAATTAATAGATATATACTGCGGGGGAAATGAAATTAATTGATATATACTGGGGGGGACATGAAATTAATTGATATATACTGCAGGGGGACATGGACATGAAATAAATTGATATATGCTGTGGGGGTAACATGACATAAATTGATATATACTGGGGTAATATGAAATACAATTGATATATGGGGTAGTAAAATGACAATTGATATGCTGGGAGTTGAATAAACCATCAGTACGTTACAGTGAGGTTTATTGCTGTGAAGCTCTGTGATACGCTCATACACACCACATATTACTGTGAGTTTTATTGCTGTGGAGCTCTGGGATATGCTCATGCACTCTGCACAATAATGGGAGTTTTAGTGCTACATACCCCCGGTGTGTAGGGGATATATGGTTATGTCTTTGAACATATGGCTGTGTGTAAATGCATATATTTGTCGTTAAACAGGCTGATGTGCGTAAAATTCTGCGCCTGTGTCCTTGTCGCAGTCCGCCGTTGCCCCCTAGCCCTGCATCCAAAAGGCCGGTATTGCTCCTAGAATTGCCACATTATCTGCTGCCTGCACTCCACAAAATAAGAATGTCAGCAAGCATCTTGGCAGCATCGCGAGGTACAGGTAGGAGACTAAATATTGGTGCGAAGCAGCAAAGGGTTAAATGAGCACTCTACTCAAATTTTACCACTTTTTCCTTTTAACCTCTTTGCTGCTGGCGACGTGCTGAGCCTATGCCGCACATTACTGTGAGTTTTATTGCTGTGGAGCTCTGTGATACGGTCACACACACTGCACATTGCTGGGAGTATTATTGCTATGGAGCCCTGATACGGTCACACACACCGCACATTACTGTGAGTTTTATTGCTGTGGAGCTCTGTAATACACTCATACACACTGCACATTATTGGAAGTTTTATTGCTGTGGAGCTCTGTGATAAGCTCATACACTCTGCACATTACTGGGAGTTTTATTGCTGTGGAGCTCTGTAATTTGCAGTGTCAGTAATGTACAGTATCTTTTAAAGTGATCGTCAGTTTCCCTAATTTGCCACAGGGACATTCTGTGCCAGGGTGCAGTCTTAGGCTAGGGTCAGATGAGCGCATTTTGTACGGACTGTGCGTCCGTGCAGTATGGACGTACTTACTGACTGAGAACAAGGTAGTGGCCACACAGTCTGGTTTTTTCACTGACGTATTTTTTCGACTGATATAGCAGGAAAAATAAATTACAATGAAAAAACATTCTGTCCGTCAAAAGTGCTGGACGTATAAATGCAGTCTATCTGACCTCGTTTCATCACTCACACACAAAGCTACACGGACGCTGCAGACGTGACGCACTCCGCACGTTCATTCTAGCAGTATTATGTTCTTGCCTAACTTGCGTCCATTTGCCGCGTCCGTTGTGCTTCCGCACTTCTGTGCGGACGTACTTCGTGTGTGGGGCTCCATTTAACACAATTGTATGCTCTCACGGACATACTTATGTGCGGTAACACGGACGTGAACACTGCGTTCGTCTGACCCCAGCCTTAGCTGTAGTGAGTTCATGATGGTTGCTGCAGCAGAGCGGTGGCCATGTTTAAGTTTGGAGGGGGCACAATGGATTCCCCAATTCGCTGTTGGGTCCAGTGGATTTTCTTCACAATTTGCAAAAAGGTTATTTTAATGAGTTCAGAAATAAATTCTTTAGCACAATAATGTACATGTGGGTGTTGCATTGAAGGGGAGGGGTTTAGTATGGGTGTGGCCTCCTGTGGGTGCGGGACAAGGGGGCCCCATGGCCTCCTATTGCCCGGGGGCCCCATTAGTTGTCAGTCCGCCCCTGGCGGTAGCTGTCTGGCGGGTTGGCAGCGGCAGGCAACGGGTTTGTGGCAGGTTTGCGGTGGCATTCGAAGGCCGATTCCCCTGAGGTGAATGGTGAATTCACAGCAGGTTGTGGAAATTTGATTTGAATGCGGGGAACAACAGTGCACCTTAATGACGGCGACATTTCGGTGCTCTCTGAATAACCCTCATCGTTATTGAGCAATATGTTTTGTTTGTGCCATATAAAAAAATATGAAAATTTTGATTATTCTTAAAGCGCTAACATATTCTGCAACATTGTAGTATCAGTGGAACAAAACAAACCTAAAATTACCATTTAAGTTTGACACAGAGATTGATGTTATTTGTTTCATTTACAAATTAACTATTTTGCAGTTTGTTTTTATTATTAATCATAGCATTGCTTGGAATATTAAATGCTACATAAAAAGAAACATGACTTAAACATAAGCTAGACATTTCTAGGGTCATTTAAATACAACAAACATGTTTCCTTAGCTTTTAAACAGTCAGGAGTAAAAAAATAAGGATTGCAAATCAGGTAAAGATTCTCAAAACCAGCCTTGGGCGATATGCTTAAAAAAAACCAAAAAAAACCTGATATTAAACTGTAGAAAACAGGAATATCTTCTTCTCTGGAAGTTGTAACATTAAAAACGGGGAGGAGGCTTATTTGTCTCTGCCCCCTGTCTAAATCTGTCTTTAAACAACAATCTCTGGAGAGATCTCACACCTTTAAGCAAACAGTGGATAATAGCCACAGAGAAGAGAACTGTAAGTGCAGAAACTGGAATGAGGTTCCACAACAAAGCAAGTGATGGTGACACTCAGCCCCTGGAAGAGAGCTCTGCTCTAAAGAGAAAGTTTAGATGGATATCCCTGTGTAAACACCACCTAATACCTGCTGGCTTTATGGATGAAGTGAAGAAGCTTTGTGCGCTGGCTGCACCTGTGGTAAGGATGACCATGGGATTTGTACATATACTACTCACACACATGCAAGGACATATTTAGCATTGGTACTGTTCTAGATACTTCATATTTCTTAGATAAACATGCCAGTGCATTAATTATACTGTTAGTATTGGGATAAATATTTACAACTTTTATTCAAATTATACAAAGCCAATTACTAATTTTATTCACTATATACACAGGTTAAGCTATTTAAAAAATGTACTTCAATATACATACAGGGTTATTCACAAAGAGCTGATTTGGCCCCCAAATGGCACCGAACAGTGAATTTCCCCATGTGGTGCCATTTCATGGCCTTTCAGCTATTTTCAGGGTTATTCAGAGAAAGGTGAAAACCAGGAGAAGAGAACAATCTAGACCAGTGTTTCCCAAACCTGTAAGCGGGACCCTCCGCCTCGCCAGGTTTTGCAGATATCTGAAGCACAGCACAGGTGATATGATTTGCTGCTCAGTGATTGCTGGATTCAGTCTGCATTTCCCCAAGGTGATCTGCAACTTCTGGCCTGGTTGAGGGTCCGGAGGAGAGGTTCAGGAGACACTGATCTAGACAAATAGCTGATTTGTAAAGTGAGAAAAATGGGAGAAATTTTCTGGTTTGGCTATTTTGACCTACAGGATTATTCAGAGAGCGGTGAAAAGCAGGAGAATGACTGGAAAATTCTAGGTCAAAATAGCAGATTTGGAAAGTGAGATGAATGGGAGAATTTTTCTGGTTTGGCTAGTTTGACCTAGAATTTTCCTTTCTTCAGTCATTCTCCTGCTTTTCGTCGCTCTCTGAATAACCCTGCAAGAATTTTCACTTCTCCAGTTATTCTCCTGAGTTTCTTTGAATAACCCCTATACAGAGCAGGCAGTTCCTCAGATTTTGGCAAATTGCCAGCAAGTACGGTCACTGTTTGACAAAAGAGAATTCCCAATAGAGAAGAAATGGTTAATCTGTTCACAGGAAACCCAACAGCAGTGAAATGTCAGAGAAATGCCCTGATGTTCGGTGGTTTCATTCTTCAGGTGAATCTAATGGGTTTCAATGTTAAAAATATTCCTGTTTTTAATCCTTATCTAATCGTTAATTATTTTAATCTGCAGTAAAAAGTCTCTTTATTTAATTTTTTTTAAGGATTTTTTTTAGGGATTTTTCGAGATCTCTCTAGAAAAAAGAAAATCGTTTTTTGTTACCAGTTTTTCTTTTTTCTATAACAGACCCTTTTACTATCATTCATAGGACTTTATATATTAATACCAGACATTTTAATTCCTTAGTTTTTTTGCAAAAAGTGTTTCAATTTTGACACTTTCAATTGCATTATTTTTTTATTTTTTTTACCCCTTTGGCGGCTTTCTTCTGCGTCTGGTCGGCACTGTGTGCGTCGGCTCATTGGCTGCATTTGGTGGCCCTCCGGCGGTTTTGCGATGGTAGTCTGGCGGGTTGGCGCCAGCAGTAGGCATTTTTGCGGGAGTTGGATCGGATCTGACGCCAGTCCTGGAGTTAACCCCTAGCTGCCACCAATGGTGGAGATAGGGAGTTCATTGGAACTCCCTATCTCCCGATCCGTGGCAGCTAGGGGTTAAAGTTTGGTATTGTTGGATCGGTCAGAGCATGGCCGTTCCAACGCTACCAAACTCGAATGTGAAAAAAGTTAGTAAAAAAAAATTTTAAAATAAAATACAAAAATATTTAAAAAAAAAATAAACAAACAAGTTTTTTTTTCAAGGTCATTTAGCACACTGTAGGGAAATGTTAAGACCTGGGCTGAGAACCAACACAAATGCTTTGTATAGTAAAACCGCTGTGCTTCGGGGAAATGTGAAAGCAAAAACGAGCAAGTGTCCTCAGAAAAAGGGGGATCATAAAGAACTGCTATATCAGACAGCTTATGTGGGGTGGGCACAATTTTTTTAAACTGTTCCCACATTAAGTTTTTTTTCCATCAGCGTGCACACGAGTTACTGGATCCGTGAACCTTCCCTCCACAAGCGTTGGCTCAACAGGCTAACACACCTTGTTAGCAAGGAAGAGGTCTAAAGATCGAATCCCAGTAGGGCCCTTTTTTTCCTTCCTATGCCCTATATATTATATATTTAGAATGCTGCCATTATTATTTTTATAAGATAATATTATGAATAATATTAATATAATGCTACTATTAAATAAATGTAGCCCCTTACCACCCAGGACATGCTATGCCTTCGCCAACAATGCACTTTTCCACTGGCCTGAAGCTTGTAATTGGCTACAGCCTTGCACCTGACCACAGGTCAGGTGCGAGACAGGTGAAAGATTATGCCAGTCATGGCTCAGTCCTGATTGGGAAAATTTTGCCCAATCCTGGGCTCAAGTCCCGTAGCACACTATAGAAGGCTTCCCTGCCTGCAGCCCCAGCGCGTGTATTTGCAGGAGTGAATCGGAGAGGAGATTGTTCTATCAGTGACATTGTAGGAGATTTCTGGGAATTAGAATCTGTGTTGGAATTGCCAGGCTACCAGTGAGTTCTACCACAGTTCAGCAAATTAGAATCTGTTTTGGCACAGCCAGGCTATCACTGACTTGTACAGATTTTCCAGAACAATGCTAGATCTTTGATCTAATTCTAGATACCATACAATAACACAGTTTAATCAGACTTCATCTGTTTATCTATTGAGAGTTGAATCTGGCTGTTGCCAGCTATCAGGGTGTTGCAGCCTGCAGGAGAGGAAGTGAGAGAGAGTGGAGGACATTGGCAGCCTTGCAGGGAAAATATCAGTAAAATCGCTGATTTTATATCAGAGTTCTGAATATCTTTAATCTATATACAGAACTCAGATTCAACTCTGGTATATCTTTATATATCACTCACCATGTCTGAATGACCAAAAAGGACAGGCACACGCCCCCAGACACAGATCAGAGGGCAAGCAGCCTCTGTGTTTGAAGGAAGTGCCCCTGGTCATCGTGGAAGTGGTGCATCCTCTGCAGGGGCACGCTTGTCCTTTCTAACTGGTGCTGGCCGTCTTATGCTGCAGCAACATAGAGAGGATTTGCAGGATTGGCTAACCAGGCCATCCGAGTCCTCTGCCAGCCAGGCTTGTAGTGGTTTACAGTCCACCTCAGCTGCCAAAACATCTAATTCAACCTCCATGTCCACAGCTACTCCTGCCGTAGCCTCACCAACATAGACGGAGTCAGCTGAATTGTTTGAGTACAATGACAGTGACATGCTCCTTGAGGATGCATAGCAACTACAGTGCTCTGATTCAAACTCTGAGGTTGAGGAAGGGAGTATAATCAACCTAGAGGAAGGGGGTGCCAGTGACACACAAATAACTGGCACTCATGTTGCCCCAGCAGCTGCAGCATACTGCCAAGTTGGCTCCAGTGACAAGGAGATAGGGGGTGATGACAATGATGATGAGGTCACTGACTCCACCTGGGTGCCTGATCGAACAGAGGAGTCAAGGAAGGAGGAGTAGGCACAACATGAGCAACCGCAGCCAGTCCAAGGCAACAGAAGTCACAGCTGCTTAGGTGCAGAGTGCTGGTGTCTCGCAGTACACGTCCAGGATCTCTGCTGTCTGGAAGTTCTTCACGACATGTGCAGTAGACTGCAGCATTGCTATTTGTAAGCTATGTCGGAAGAGGATCAAGCGTGGGAAAGACATCAGACACTTGGGTACCACATGCTTGAGGCGACATATGACCACCTGCCACGCATCCCGTTGGCACAACACTTTGCATAGGTCCTCCTCCTCATCATCTGTCTCTACCGCCACTATATGTCCTGCCATGCCATTGCCTACAACCTCTACTGACAGGGATGATGCTACAGTAATGGGTGTACCAGGTCCTTCCTCAGAATGTGACAGCATCCCATCAGCTGAAGATTTACGCAGTCAGATTTCGTTGCCCCAGCTGCTGCAGCATAAGAAAAAATAGTGGCAGGTTCCAAAACGCCATTTCTTTTCACGGAAGGCCATTCCTGCACTATACCAGCACGTGGAAGACAATGTTATGGAGTCATTGGGGAAAGGCAGTCAGCAGCAAGGTGCACATTACTTTAGACACGTGGTCCAGCAAGCATGGACAGGGCCGTTACATTTCCTTCACGGCACACTGGGTAACTCTGCTTGCAGCTTGAAGGGATCCAGGACGGGGCTCTATGCTGGAGCTTGCTCATACACCACGCCTCCAGAAAGCTGCTTATATGAGCTACTCCTCTCTCCTCCCTCCTCTGTAAGGGCAGGCGCAGAGATGATTAACACCATGCCAACTTCAGCTTTGAATGGTTGTCTGTGATAATGGCAGCAACCTTCTCTCTGCCCTACACAAGGGTAAATTTACGCATGTACCATGCCTAGCACACGTCCTAAATCTAGTGGTACAGCATTTCTAACCAGTTACCATGGGCTGGCAGAGCTTCTCAGCCCGGCCAGAAAAGTCTGCAGCCACTTCATACGGTCATTCCCAGCAAGTGTTCGCCTGGCAGAAATTCAAAGAGAATTCCACCTTCCCACAAACCGCCTGATCTGTGACATGCCCACCAGGTGGAACTCGACATTAGCAATGCTGCAACGTCTGAACAAGCAGCAGACAGCCATCAATGAGTACCTGTGTGAGTATGGCACAAGGACAGGTTCAGGTCAACTTGTTTTTCCCCCCCCCGCAGTGGCTGATGATCAAGGATGCATGCACTGTACTGTCACCATTTGAGGAGGCAACGAGGATGGTGAACAGGGACAGTGCATGCATCAGTGTCACAATTCCTTTAGTGTTCCTGCTGGAGCACATTCTGCGGGGAATTTTAGATGTGGCACTAGAGGCAGAGCAGCGGGAGGAAGAGGAGGCCTTCCCTAGCTCTCAAGGCCCCAGTCTTTACGCAGACAACATTCCTGCGGGTCCTCAGATCAGACATGAGGAGGAGGAGGAATATTTATTTAGTGGGGGCATTGAAGGTGGGGATTCCTCAAGGGAGGGTTTTGTGTGCCCAGAAACCCAAGTCATCCTCATTGACTCAGAAGCTAATGCCACCTCCAACCTACGCTGCATTGGCTCCCTTATCCTGCCAAGCCTGCTAAAGGACCCCAGGATTCATGCTATCAAGGAGAGGGATCATTACTGATTGGTAAGCCTTCTTGATTCACAATACAAGGGTAAAGTTGCAGAGCTCATCCTGCCCGCACAGAGGGAGGACAGGATGAAACAACTTAAGGATGCTCTAAAGCGACACTTGGTAACCTACCAATGCCTGGAAAGGTGTTACACGTCATGTCATGACACAGGTGCTTCTGAGGCTGCGGATGATCAGAGGAAGAGCGGTGAAGGCCGGGGCTGCTTGACTGATGCCTTTTTAAATTTTTTTAGTCCACGATGCCCAGGGACGTCAAGTGTAGGTACCCATTGCCAGCGTCTTCACCGTATGGTGCAGGACTTCCTAGGGGCAAGGGCAGACCTGGATACCTTTCCAGCAGATGATCCACTGGCTTACTGGGTGTTGAGATTGGATCACTGGCCAGAGCTTAGCCAATATGCTATGCAGCTACTAGGCTGCCCTTCATCCAGCATGCTTTCCGAAAGGATGTTCAGTGCCGCTGGAGGTTTTGTCACAGACAAAAGAGTGCGTCTGTCCACCGACTCTGTAGACTGGCTGACATTTATAAAAATGAATCAGTCCTGGATCCGCAGCTATCAATCCCCTGATGCTGACGTAACTGAATAGATCGAGGATCTCTTCTGCATTCCCAGGACCTCCACCACTGCACTCTTCCACAATACCACAGAGGGGTTACGGTGTGAAGGCATTTGCTGCCACCAAAGACATAATATTTGGGTGCACTGCCACTGACGCCTATACCAGATTCATATCATTTTAATATTGGACCGCAGGGTCCAACCCTGCACTCTTCCACAATACCACAGAGGGGTTACGGTGTGACAGCACTGTTGCCGACACTGAAGGCCCAATTTTAAAGCACCTATTGCTACTTTCATCCAAAGCCTGCATAAGTTTCACCATAATTTAGCCAAAAAAATCACTAAACTTGTTCTGCGTGTCCTAAAACGTCTCCTCTTTTCATACAGGCTACCGCCCAAAGCAGTTGGTTCTGAATAGATTAAAGGAAAACCATTTACCATCATTTGAAATGTCATTTTTTTTGTTTTTAAATGTTTCTATACATCCTACAAATCCGCCACTTCATGGGCAGGTTATGGGGACCTCCTACACGATATTTGAAGGAATTTTTCGTTTTTATTCTTAACCTTTATTTCATGGAAAACTCACTGTTCCTTTTAAAAACTTTTTTTTTAAAACCTTTTGTCCTTGTTTCCTGTCCGCCAGGGCACTACCCGGACCCCCATACACCTTTTATGGCAAATATCTAGCATATATGCCCTCTCGGAGGGCCCTCTATAAATCGAACGTTCGGGTCCCATTGAGTTTGGATCGTGTTTGAGTTTCGAACTCGAACTTTTGAAATTGTTCTAGTTCGAATGCGAACCGAACACGGGAGCGTTCGTCTCATCCCTAATACCAAATATAGGTTAGATAATTTTTTTTCTCATTTTATTTTCTAATGCAGCTCTATTATTCAATTTAGAATTATAAAGTGACCAGTGATATTGTGCTAACTCACCTTCTCTTTTCCCACACTGCCAGCAAGTACGGAGCTGATGATGCAACGCATTGTTTCATAGACAATCTAGACCGAGGTCAGTGGCATAACTAGAAACCTGAGGGCCCCGGGGCAAGAATCCATGAAGGGCCCTCCTCCCCCTCCCCTCCCCAAAAAAAAGGATCTATATATATTTTTCTTTCTTTTTTTTTCCTGCAATTTAAAAAAAAGAATACACCATTTATATTTAGTTCAACTTACCTTAATTCTTGACAGTTGTAGTTTCAGGATAGGACTTGCTCACTGGGCAAGTCGCACTGATGACCTGCAAAATATAAAGAAAAATCCATAAATCAAGGCAATTTGTACATCCATTTGACAAAGTTATAGCAAAAGATCAATATGGCAACAACAATATGACAATTTAAATAGAAAATATAAAGACTGTACATACGCACAGACACACACACAGACTTACTCAAATGTCCACAAAAGCGGCAGAGAAGCAAGAAGAAAAGGGTCCACAACAGGGCCAACAATAATAACAAACATCAACTTTTTCAAGAACTGGAATAGGGATGAGCTGTTCGGTTCGAATGGTTTGGAGTTCGATTCGAACATTGGCCGTTCGAAAGTTCGCTAACTTCGAACTTTTTGGCGTCTTCGGTTCGAGTTCTAAAACAAAAATATTTTGAAAAAAGTATAAAAAATGCTTAGAAAATACTAAAAAATCTAGAAATAAAGAGACTCTTTACTGCAGAATATTATAAGCAATGGTTTATTAGATATTGAAATAAAATGGGAATATTTTTAACATTGAAGCCTATGGGATAAAACATTATTTTTACTAAAACATCAGGCAGACACAGCCCTCTAATCAGGCACTGTAGAGGGCAGCCTGCAGGGGCCTCCCAAGGATCCCCTTGAGGAGCATGCGGCCGCCACATGACAGAGCTGCGACTGTGCGGGCTAGCCGCCAGGGTGCATGTGGCAAAAACAAGCAGCACAGGGAGGGAGCCACTGCACCTGCGACCACGGCAGACCCCCCCCCCTACAACCAGGATCCAGGGAGCCCCCAATGACCACCAGGCTAAGGTAAGGCGACACATTTCTAAAAAAGATTAAATCCGAGGACATTTTTAAATGTCCCCGGGAACATAAAATAAAACTTTGTTTTTCTTTGTCTACCTGGCTGGATGTATTTAATTATTTATATTAGATACATCCAGCCAGGTAGAGGGGGGGGGGGGGGTGGCATGTGGGCTGCGTGTGGTCTCAGGCAGTGGCTTGTTTTTTTTTGTGTGTATGTTTCTTAGCAAATTTATAGGGGAAGGTAAGGGCAGGTATGATATATATCTTATAGATATATATATTTTCTTATAAATATGTATATCCAGACTTGTATTACACACACATTTTGGCAACTAATCCCCCCCCCCCATTTGGCTGATTCCTCCAGAAGAAATGTTGAACCCGATAGAGCAGAAAAAAATATATATATTCTCCGCTCTGTCGGGTTCAACATTTCTTCTGGAGGGATCAGCCAAATTGCAGGGGGGGTGCATTTAGTTGAGATTGTCCACATGCCACCCCTCCATGTGCGTATGTGTATATATGGTCTGAGGTCTGTGGGTGGGTGTAATGTGTATATATATATATATATATCTGCGTGTTGATATATATATATGTATGTCTGTGTGTGGTATCCAAGGACGGTGCAAGCATTTTTTTTTACAGAAGTTGTGTTTTGGTGCCCCCCTCCACCCAATCCGTGCCATGCCAATCGGGAGTGTTTGGTGTCCTCACGCATTGCCAATCTATGCTGTGCCTGGTGCCCCTCCTGTGCCACAGGGCCAATGTGGCATAGGAGGGGCCCAGGCACTGCACAAATTTGCAATATGGCCTGGTGGTGCCCTCTGGTCTTGCTGTGTCAATATACCCACATATTTCAAACTGCCTGCCACTCCCAGTGTTTCCCTGTGATCCTGCTACCTACCACTCTCACTCTGTTGCTGTGGTCCACTGTCGGACTCCAGAAGCAGACTGGCAGCAGGGTCCTCGTCCTCTAATTCAATTCACTCCCCCTTAATTCATTTTTCCCCTTTAATTACTTTCACCCCTCCCCCTTAAATTCATTTCATATAGCGTTTGACAGAGCTCCACAGCAATAAACCTCACAGTAATGTACCAATATCAGTTTGTATACTTGTTACTGACCCTGCTTGTTCTGCGGACCCGATCTGTTGCCGACTTTGCCTGCCATTTGACTATTCTCTCTGTGTATTCCCTGCCTGTTCTGTTTGCTTCCTGTTGCTACTGGTGTGCGCCGATTCTCACCATATACAGTAGCGCAGTACAAGTGCCTAAACATTGCTGACCCAGTTTTGTTATAGCTGCTGACTTAACTGAATAGATCAGGGATCTCTTCTGCATTACCAAAACCTCCACCACTGCACTCTTCCACAATACCACAGAGGGGTTACGGTGTGAAGGCACTTGCTGCCACCAAAGGCACAATATTTGGGTGCACTGCCACTGACGCCTATACCAGATTCATATCATTTTAATATTTGACCGCAGGGTCCAACCCTGCACTCTTCCACAATACCACAGAGGGGTTACGGTGTGACGGCACTGTTGCCGACACTAAAGGCCCAATTTTAAAGCACCTATTGTTACTTTCATCCAAAGCCTGCATAAGTTTCACAATAATTTAGCCAAAAAAATCACTAAACTTGTTCTGCGTGTCCTAAAATTTCTTTTCATACAGACTGCCGCCCCAAGCAGTTGTTTATGAATAGATTAAAAGGAAAACCGTTTACCGTCATTTGAAATGTCATTTTTTTGGTTTTTAAATGTTTCTATACATCCTACAAATCCGCCACTTCACGGGCAGGTTATGGGGACCTCCTAGGCAAGATATTTGAAGGAATTTTTTGTTTTTATTTTTAACCTTTATTTCATGGAAAACTCACTGTTCCTTTAAAAACTTTTTTTTTTTTACTTTTTGTCCTTGTTTCCTGTCCCACAGGGCACTACCTGGACCCCCATACACCTTTTATGGCAAATATCTTGCATATATGCCCTCTTGGAGGGCACTCTAAAAATCGAACTTTTGAGTCGCATTGACTTGCATTGAGTTCGGTTCATGTTCGCATTCGAACTCGAACTTTTGAAATTGTTCGAGTTCGAATGCGAACCGAACACGGGGGTCTTCGGCTCATCCCTAAACTGGAACTATGTCTATGAATAAAAACCTGTAAAATAAAAAAGTTGTACAACAATTAGTATGGTTCATTGAAGATAGTATTGAAGAAAAACAGCCATGCTTTCAACTCAAACGATGGATATCTCAGAACAAATCATGCAAGGCTCAAACCTAAAAAAGGTTAGTTTAACTGTTATTAACACTGTTTCAGAGTTTTTAACTTGTAACAGAACGTAATATAGCTTTACTTCTGCCTTTAGAAGTTACGACGCCTTGCTTTGGCTTCAGCAAAGTCATCTACAATGCTTTCTATAGAGAGAAGGGGGTGGTATATCTCTGTCGGGCGCTACCTGTATATGTGGGTTTCTCACACTTCGTAGAGTGGAGTTGAGGACCTTTAGTGATGAAATGTAGTGGTGTGCAGTTGCCACATGTGTTGTATCCAGTGAATATATTGATACCCAGTGAATATATTTGTGGTCTATGGTCATAAAGGTTTGGTATAAACAATTATGTATATATGTATGTCTCAAATGATAAGGTTGTACTGTCATTTGAGTTGGAGGAAATAAAAGTAGTTTCCTTTGTATATATACACAATACTTTAGTCCGTTTAAATCAGAAATAGGTTATCAACATATTGCCATCTAGTGTTTTTCTTAAGGTACTGCTGATGAAAACAGTTCAGTTTTTAGATGGTCTGGGAATAGTTCAGTCTTCTACTGCCACCTAGTGGTCTCATCCGAATCACAGTCTCGTAGAAGATGGACTCGTCACTGTCTTTTTCCTTCTCTCCTCGTCCTCATATGAAAAACAGAGAGGGGGTATACATAGCGTGACACTGTATATACAGAGTGTGTTGTATGGAAAAGAGTTGTATGCACTCATGTGGTCCAGAGCCTAAATGAAGCCAGGCTCAGACGTTTAGGCTTTGCTGGTCCATAGAGGTGACCAGTTCCCTTCTTTTCCTCCAGGAATCCTTTGTTGTCGCTGGGTCTTCTGGGGTTCCCTGTTCCTCAGGGCTGCTTGTCCAAAAGTGGGTGTTTAGGCAACTGATGGAGTATCCTCCAGAGTAACCACAGAGACAGGAGTCAGGGGGTTAAAAGTAAGGGATTTAATAATACATGGTAAATATACAAAACAATAGAAAGATAAGGGTATCCAGGACGCGTTTCGCCTACACAAGGCCTCTTCTGCTGGAGAGGCCTTGTGTAGGCGAAACGCGTCCTGGATACCCTTATCTTTCTATTGTTTTGTATATTTACCATGTATTATTAAATCCCTTACTTTTAACCCCCTGACTCCTGTCTCTGTGGTTACTCTGGAGGATACTCCATCAGTTGCCTAAACACCCACTTTTGGACAAGCAGCCCTGAGGAACAGGGAACCCCAGAAGACCCAGCGACAACAAAGGATTCCTGGAGGAAAAGAAGGGAACTGGTCACCTCTATGGACCAGCAAAGCCTAAACGTCTGAGCCTGGCTTCATTTAGGCTCTGGACCACGTGAGTGCATACAACTCTTTTCCATACAACACACTCTGTATATACAGTGTCACGCTATGTATACCCCCTCTCTGTTTTTCATATGAGGACGAGGAGAGAAGGAAAAAGACAGTGACGAGTCCATCTTCTACGAGACTGTGATTCGGATGAGACCACTAGGTGGCAGTAGAAGACTGAACTATTCCCAGACCATCTAAAAACTGAACTGTTTTCATCAGCAGTACCTTAAGAAAAACACTAGATGGCAATATGTTGATAACCTATTTCTGATTTAAACGGACTAAAGTATTGTGTATATATACAAAGGAAACTACTTTTATTTCCTCCAACTCAAATGACAGTACAACCTTATCATTTGAGACATACATATATACATAATTGTTTATACCAAACCTTTATGACCATAGACCACAAATATATTCACTGGGTATCAATATATTCACTGGATACAACACATGTGGCAACTGCACACCACTACATTTCATCACTAAAGGTCCTCAACTCCACTCTACGAAGTGTGAGAAACCCACATATACAGGTAGCGCCCGACAGAGATATACCACCCCCTTCTCTCTATCTATTCCGGCAGGCGTGTAACACTGCCACCATATCGGTGTTAGGCAGCAACCTGTACCATTCTTAGACAGGCGCCACAGAAAGGATTCCCCCCAACTGTTCTACAATGCTTTCTATGCTGAGTCTTCTAGCTCTCTCATTTTCGATGCTTAACAAAGCCCAGAAAGTCTTTGTTGAGACATGCAGGGTTATTCAAAGAGAATCTAAAAGCCACCGCACGTTCGGTGACTTTTCACGCTCTTCAATTCGGTGCGATTTGGCGATCCCATTTTGGCCACCCTGCGGTGTATCCAGCAAGCACCACAGGGCGCCGAAATGCAGGGAAAAGTCAACGTAAACCCGCCGAAAACTCACCGCAAAACGAGGGCGAACGCACACTTAAACTCACAAAAACCTCTTGATTAACCTGCCGAAAACGTGGCAAAAATTGAGCAGGAGCCGATCACACGCAGCGCAGCCACCGGAAAAACTCGACACTGCAGACGAATGGAGTGAATAAATTTAGAAAAACCGTATGCTTGAATGTTTGAAAAGTGAAACGCTGTTTGCAAAGAAACTACTGGGAGAAAATGTCTGAAATTTACATATGAGGTCCAGTGAATGATAATAAAAAGGGCTGTTACAGAAAAAAATAAGTAAAGTTAAAAAAAATCCCGAAAAATGCTTACGATATCCTAAAAAATCTATAAATAAAGAGACTCTTTACTGCAGAATATTATAATGAACAGTTTATTAGATATTGAAATAAAACGGGAATATTTTTAACATTGAAGCCTATGGGATTCGCCTGAATAAATCTGCTGCTTGAAACCACCGCATGGCAGGGCTATTCGGCTACATTTCACTGCTGGGTTTTGCTCTGAATAGCCGAAGCATTGCATCTTTATGGGGATTCACTGCCCTCGAACAGGCACCGTATGTGCAGGCAATTTGCCAAGATTTGGCGAATTACCTGCTCTCTGGATAGCCGAATGGCCAAGAAAGGTAACTGAACGCAGATTTTCAGCGTTCGGTTCCCTTTCGGCAGCCATTCGGATCTCTTTGAATGACCCTGTATGTGTATTGCAGATAACTTTAGATTAGTTTTAACTTTGAGAATGACCTTTCTGCAGTTGCTACTGTTACTTGGAGGGTGAGGAACAAAAGTAGCAAGACTCAAGCATCTGGAACTGTAGAAGACAGTGCACTGTTTTCAACGAGCAGGGGATGAGCAAGGTCCTTCACAGTGCAACAACTGCGAACCTCTTCCTGAAATGCTGAACGGAATGAAAGAAGTTGCCCAGGAAAATCTGCAGATATATCCTCATTGTAAAGTTCCTGCAGTTTTGTTGCTTCTGATATTACAATCTCATCAGATTCAGAGGCAAGCATGGCTGGCTGAATTATTTTGAATCTATGAAAGACTGCATTCATTCCCTTAAATCGGCCTGACAATTGGTTTGTGATAGTGTCGAAACACCTATAAAACACAGTAGTTTTGAAGCGTTCCTCTGGATCAGCTAATCTTTCATCCATGCACAGCTCAAGTGGCGCCTCACTTTTTTAATTCTTTTATTTGTAAACTCTGCTAAAATTCCCCACTTTTCTGCAAGTGCCACTGCGGTTTCCTTAGCTTCCTCAAAATGATCCCTGTAGGTGGAAAGGGCTGTCACAGCATTCTGAATGAGCTGCACTGCACTGGACAGTTCCATATCTTTAGATTGAAAAACCTTTGAAATTATATTTTACATGACTGAAGATTTTTGTTTGGAGGACAACGAGTAACACAAACTCAAAAGATTCAATTTTCTTCTTAAAATTTGCAGCTTCTCTTTCCTTTGGTTTTGATGAGAAGAGGATAAGTTTTTATAAAGCCTGCATGATATCAACAAAACGAAACCGCAGTGCAAGCAGAGAATCGTGTCTAGAAGACCACCTTGTAGGGCAAAGCCATTTTAGTGTCACATAAGATTCAGACGTGGATGAGGAAAGGCCCATCTGCGTACACTTTTCCCGAAGGTGTATAAATTGTGTACCACATCAAAGAATGAGGACACTTGCACTATGTCAGCGACAGCATCCTGAATTACTAAACTTAGATTGTGTGCTTTTCCCTCTTTGTTATCCAAGCCTGTACACCAGAATAAACACCACCCATTGTTGCTGCAACATCATAACCCTGACCACGACACTTTGATAAATCAAGGCCCTTGCTCTCTACGCAGGCAACAATATTACGCTCAATCTCTGCTGCTCACTGATCCTCAATGGCATGAAACTCGAAGAAAGCCTCATTTACTGTGCACTGCAAGCTCTCAGATTCTGATCTCTTGCCACAGACACATATCAAAATATCTGACTCATTTGATCAACTTTGGATATATCCTGTGGTGTGTCCATTATTATGGAATAAAATTGTGCTTCTTGTATTTCAGACACCATTTCATTTTTTGTTAGAATTTCTATTAATTCGTTTTGTGTTTGTGGACTCAAATATTTTAACGTGCCTTGGGGTAACTGAAGAAGTTCCTTTAAAATGGGATCATACTCTGCCAGCTGCTCTATGATGGAGAGAAAGTTACCATTGTTAACCTCTCCCAGACGTTTTCGGTGACCACGAAAGGCTAGATTACACATTGCCATTGTTAATGTCACATTAACAATTCTGTGTAAGACTTGCCGCAAAGTTTTTTTTCCCCTTCTAATCTGGTTTTCATTTTCCTCATTGTTTTATTACGCCTCCAATGATCATAGACTACATGCTTCCATATGAGTTTGTGAAGATTCATGAATCTGAATTTTTGCAGACAGCCTCTGCCATTTCTGGATCCCATTTGCCCATGCAGGTTCAAATCCCACCTTTTAACGGTCTGCAAACAGCCAGCATGGCTCACAGTACACAGCATTAAGCTTTGGAGAGTAACAAAGCCACATAACAGATAGTTTAAGCCCTGTCTTGGTCACTCTCTCATAGTAACTCTCAGAAAAGCACCTTTTCTGTGCATCATTATTAGGGATGAGCCGAACACGTCCGAGTTCGGGTTCGTACCCGAACTTTCCAAATGTTCGAATCCGGACCCGAACTCAATACAAGTCAATGGGGCTGAAAATTCGGGTTTTAGAGTTCCCTCCAAGAGGGCATATATGCTAGATATTTGCCATAGAAGGTGTATGGGGGTCCGGGTAGTGCCCTGGGGGACAGGAAACAAGCACAAAAAGTTTTAAAAAAATCATTATTAAAGGGACAGTGAGTTTTCCATGAAATAAGGGTTAAAAATAAAAATGGAAAATTCCTTCAAATATCGTGCCTAGGAGGTCCCCATAACCTGCCCGTGAAGTGACGGATTTGTAGGATGTATAGAAACACTTAAAAACAAAAAAATTACATTTCAAATGACGGTAAATGCTTAATCTATCCATAAACAACTGCTTGGGGCGGCAGTCTGTATGAAAAGAGGAGACATTTTCAGACACGCAGAAAAAGTTTAGTGATTTTTTTTTGGCTAAATTATGGTGAAACTTATGCAGGCTTTGGATGAAAGTAACAATAGGTGCTTTAAAATTGGGCCTTTAGCATCGGCAACAGTGCCGTCACACCGTAACCCCTCTGAGGATATGAATCTGATACAGGCGTCAGTGGCAGTGCACCCAAATATTGTGCTTTTGGTGCCAGGCCTGCAAGTACTATCATACAGTAACCCCTCTGTAGTATTGTGGAAGAATGCAGGGGTGGACCATGTGGTCCTATATTAAAAAGATATGATTCTGGTCAAGGCGTCAGTGCACCCAGATATTGTGCTTTTGGTGCCAGACTGCCAGCAAGTACTATCATACAGTAGCCCCTCTGTAGTATTGTGGACGAGTGCAAAGTTGGACCCTGCAGTTTAAAAAATTTAAATGATATAGATGTGGCACAGGCGTCAGTGCAGCCAAATATTGTGCCTTTCATGGCAGCAAGTGCATTCACACCGTAACCCTTTTGTGGTATTGTAGAAGAGTTCAGTGCTGGAGGTTTTGTGAATGCAGAAGACATCCCCGATCTATTCCGTTACGTCAGCATCAGGGGATTGATATCTGCTGATCCAGGACAGATTCATTTTAATAAATGTCAGCCGGTCTACAGAGTCAGTGGACAGACGCACTCTTTTGTCTGTGACAAAACCTCCAGCGGCACTGAACGTCCTTTCAGAAAGCACGCTGGATGAAGGGCAACCTAGTAGCTGCATAGCATATTGGCTAAATTCTGGCCAGTGATCCAATCTCAACACCCAGTGGATCTTCTGCTGGAAAGGTATCCAGGTCTGCCCTTGCCCCTTGGTAGTCCTGCACCATATGGTGAAGATGCTGGCAATGTGTGCCTACATTTAACGTCCCTGGGCGTCGAGGACTAAAAATATTTAAAAATGAATCCGTCAAGCGACCCTGGCCTTCACCACTATTCCTCTGATCATCCGCAGCCTCAGAAGCATGTGTGTAATCACTTAGTAACCTACCAGTGCCTGGAAAGGTGTTACACAAGTGTCGCTTTAGAGCGTCCTCAAGTTTTTTCATCCTGTGCTCCCTCTGTGGAGGCAGGATGAGCTCTGCAACTTTACCATTGTATTGTGGATCAAGAAGGGTTGCCAACCAGTAATGATCCCTCTCCTTGATAGCACGAATTCTGGGGTCCTTTAGCAGGCTTTGCATTATAAGGGAGCCCATGCAGCGTAGGTTGGAGGTGGCATTGGCTTCCATCGTGCACTTACTCCTCCCAGCCACGCAGTAGCCCTTGTGTTTCTGTGCACACGAAACCCTCCCTTGAGGAATCCCCACCTTCAATGCCCCCACGACTTAAATATTCCTCCTCATCCTCCTCCTGTCTGATGTGAGTAGGACCCGATGGAATGCTGTCTGCGGAAAGACTGGGGCCTTGAGAGCTAGGGAAGGCCTCCTCTTCCTCCCGCTGCTCTGCCTCTAGAGCCAAATCTATAATTCCCCGCAGAGTGTGCTCCAGCAGGAACACTAAAGGAATTGTGTCACTGATGCATGCACTGTCCCTGCTCACCATCCTCATTGCCTCCTCAAATGGTGACAGTACAGTGCATGCATCCTTGATCATCAGCCACTGCGGGGGAAAAAAAAAACAAGTTGACCTGAACCTGTCCTTGTGCCGTACTCACACAGGTACTCGTTGATGGCCCTCTGCTGCTTGTGCAGATGCTGCAGCAATGCTAATGTCAAGTTCCACCTGGTGGGCATGTCACAGATCAGACGGTTTGTGGGAAGGTGGAATTCTCTTTGTATTTCTGCCAGGCAAACGCTTGCTGGGAATGACCGTCTGAAGTGGCTGCAGACTTTTCTGGCCTGGCTGAGAAGCTCTGGCAGCCCTGGGTACTTGGTTAGGAAACGCTGTACCGCTAGATTTAGGACATGTGCTAGGCATGGTACATGCATCAATTTACCCTTGCATAGGGAGGAGAGAAGGTTGCTGCCATTATCGCAGATGATCATTCCCAGCTGAAGCTGGCGTGGTGTTAACCATCTCTGCACCTGCCCCTGCAGAGCTGACAGAATTTCTGGCCCGGTGTGGCTCCTGTCCCCTAAACAAACCAGCTCAAGTACAGTATGGCATCTTTTTGCTTGAGCCATTGCGTAGCCCCTGCCATGCGTCGGTTTAACTGCCACTTCGCCAGAGACAGAGAAAAAGGAGGAGGAAGATGTGGTGGAGCAGACAGACCTCATACAAGCAGCTTTCTATAGACGTGGTGGATGAACAAGTTCCAGGCCAGAGCCCCATCTTGGATCCCTCCCAGCTGCAATCAGAGTTACCCAGTGTGCCGTGAAGGAAATCTAACAGCCCTGTCCATGCTTGCTGGACCACGTGTCTAAAGTCACATGCACCTTGTTGCTGACTGCCTTTCCCAATGACTGGATAACATTGTCTTCCACGTGCTGGTATAGTGCTGGAATGGCCTTGCGTGAAAAGTAATGGCGTTTTGGAACCTGCCACTGTGGTACAGCACATTCAGCAAATTCACGGAAGGGAGCAGAGTCCACCAGCTGGAAAGGCAGCAGCTGCAATGCGAGTAATTTTGCTAAGCTGGCATTTAGACGCTTTGCTTGGGGATGGTTGGGACTATTTTTTCTTACGCTGCAGCAGCTGCAGCAACGTAATCTGACTGTGTAAATCTTCAGCTGATGGGATGATGTCACATTGTGAGGAAGGACCTGGTACATCCATTACTGTAGCATCATCCCTGTCAGTGGAGGGTGTAGGCAATGACATGGCAGGACATACAGTGGGGGTAGAGACGGAGGAGGACCTACGCAAAGTTTTGCGCCAACGGGATGTGTGGCAGGTGCTCATATGTCGCCTCAAGCACGTGGTACCCAAGTGTCTGATGTCTTTCCCACGCTTCAGCCTCATCTGACATAGATTACAAATAGTAACGGTGCGCTCTGCTGCACATTTCTTAAAGAACTTCCAGACAACAGAGTTCCTGCATGTGTGCTTTGAGACAACAGCGCTCTGCACTGGAGCAGCACTGACATCTGATGCCTTGGACTGGCTAGTGCTACGGTTGGTCATAGAGGATGTTGTGCCTTGTGTTTGCTGTGACGCCTCCTCCTAGTCGTCACTTGATTCCTCTGTTTGATCTGGCACCCAGGTGGAGTCAGTGACCTCATCATCAATGTCATCTTCACCCCCTATCTCCTCGTCACTGGAGCCAACTTGGCAGTATGCTGCAGCTGCTGGGGCAACATGAGTGCCAGTTATTTGTGTGTCATCACTGGCACCCTCTTCCTCTAGGTTGATTATACTCCCTTCCTCAACCTCAGAGATTGAATCAGAGCACTGTACTTGCTGCGCATCCTCAAGCAGCATGTAACTCTCATTGTAGTCAAACAATTCAGCTGACTCCTACGGCAAGGCTACGGCAGGAGTAGTTGTGGACATGGAGGCTGCATTAGATGTTTTGTCAGCTGAGGTGGACTGTAAAGCACTACAAGCCTAGCTGGCAGAGGACTCGGAGGATGAGGATGGCCTGGTTAGCCAATCCACCAAATCCTCAGTATGTTGCTGCTGCTTAAGACGGCCAGCATCAGTTAGAAAGGACAAGCGTGCCCCTGCAGAGGATGCACCACATCCACCACGACCAGAGGCACACCCTCCCGACACAGGGGCTGTGTCTGTGTCTGGGAGCGTCTGCCTGTCCTTTTTTGTTCTTTCAGACATAGTGCGTGATATATACAGAACTCTGATTCAACTCTGGTATAAAGATTTACAGAACTCTGGTATAACTCAGTGAGACACCCTGATAGCTGGCAGCCAGTGACAAGACACAGATTACAATTCCCTCCTATAAATCAGTGTGACCCCCTGATGGGTGGAAGTGAGAAGCCACAGATTACAAATCTCAGAAACCTCCTATAAATCAGTGAGACCCTTTGATGGGTGGCAGTGAGAAGCCACAGATTACAAATCTCAAAAACCTCCTATAATTCAGTGTGACCCCCTGATAGGTGGCAGCCAGTGAGAATACACGGATTATAACAATTCCCAAATATTTTGTAGAAATTTGTGACTCCCAAAATACTTGCTGGCAGTGACAAGACACAGAAGATCACCTCAATTCCCAAATGTTTTGTAGAAATGAGACCCCCCCCAGTAGCGTGGCAGACCAGCAGTAAGAGCACACAGCAACAATCTCCTATGAAATCTCCTCCTCAAATGCATGCTGAAGCGGTGCGTGGAAACCTTATATAGTGTGCTGCGGGACTTAGCTCTGTGAGCCCATGATTGGGCAAAATTTGCCCAATCAGGACTCTGAGCCGTGATTGGCATACTATTGAACCTGTCTTGCACCAGACCTGTGGTCAGGTGCAAAGCTGTAGCCAATTACGAGCTTCAGGCCAGTGTAAAAGTGGATTGTGGGCCATTGTGGTCGAACATGCGCTGAACACCTGGAAATGTTCAAAGTTCGGTTCGAACTCTGAACCGTCCGAACCGAACAGCTCATCGCTAATCATTATCCCGTGGGAAAGGTCCTGGAGGTCTACATGGGCCATGAGCTAAAATAACCTTTTTTTACATTTGGATCTGTGATGGTGCCTGGGTAATGCCCCCTATCGGTCACACATTTCTCACCCATTATACTACTTCCCACAGCACTTGAATATTCTCTACTGCTCGCCAGATTTGAATCGTCAATGTTGGTGATGTCTAAAGGTTGGTCTTGCATTGAGCTGATGCCTTCAAGTGGATCTATGTTCTCGTCTTCCAGTGTAGACCCGGTGGGATGAGTGCCCTCAATGACTGCCATCTCACAAATTTGTGTAATATTTGCACTTTCATCTTCAATATTTTTTTCAGTTTCATCACTGCTAACCTTAGAACTCTGAGCCACAGTTTTAGGAGTGGAGAAGTACTGACTTAATTTAGGGAGTTTTTGAAGTTTCATCTGCTCTGCCTTTGCCTTTTTACGTTTGTGAGCACCGCTCTTGGACTGAGTGGATGACGACATTATATATTTCTGTAAATAATGCATATGACAGCTAATAGTATGCAAGCTCTTTAGGCAAGGAGCTAATGTTGTATCTATTGAGATAATGAAATCAAATTATTTAATGTTTAATTTCAACCATTTTTACAAAGATCAGCCATGCATGTCAAGTATACTGGATCATAGCCGCTAGACATGTGCACAGCACAAAATTTCGTTTTGAACTAATGGATTAGTCCTAAAACATAATTTATTTAGTTGCTAAAGAAATTCGTTTTCAGTTCTTTAGTATGAAAACTAATTTCATTCATCCGAAAACCAGTGGATACAATTACTATTGTAGTGGCTCCTTAGAGGGCTGAGATCGCTGCTTGATACAGTATCTCTCACTCTCAGTACAATGTGGACCATATTACATAGCTGGTGCTAACTTAACCAGAGCTGTTGTAAACGTCCCAGAGCCATTATAGCCTATGGAGGTTTTCAGTTTACAACAGCTCTGGTTAAGTTAGAACCAACATTGTAATACTGCCCTGTGTCAGGCAAAGCTGTTACAGTAACTGACTGCTGCTCATCACAGCGCTCAGAGTTTGAGTAAAACTAGTAAATAATATTTTTATATATAAGAGGTTAGAACAATATTATTTCCTTGTTTTACTGAAACTCTGAGCGCTTGTACAGTCAGTTACTGTAATAGCTGAGACTGATACATTGTACTGAGAGATAATATAACAAGCAGCCGATCTCAGCACTCACAGCCACTGGATTTAAAGGGATAAAAAAAAAAAAAGGCTGCTCTCTGTATAATGTTTACAACATCCTCCTGCATTAATTAATACCCCTCTCTGTATAATGTATAGAACATCCTCCTGAATTAATTAATGTCCCTCTATGTATAGAACATCTTCCTCAATTTATACCTTTCTCTGTATAATGTATATAACATCCTCCTGCATTAATTAATGCCCCTCTCTGTATAGAACATCCTACTGCATTGGCATGTGGAGGGTGCAGAACTTCGGATGTTGCGCTCATCATTGCTGGTCTCCTTCACTCATCAATGTAATATCACAAAAAGGACTGAAACTAAAATGTAGTGCATTTTATTTTAGTTTCTTTCGTTTTTTGTACTGAGCAGTTTTGTTTCTCTTGAGTCAAACGAAAACTAAATTATCCCAAAATTCGGACTAAATCGTTTTAGTACTAAAACTAATGCACATGTCTAATAGCCGCTCTAATTGGTTGAACAATTAAATCCACAGAAACATGCACTGTGTATGAGCGTATCACAGAGCTGCACAGCAATAAAACTCATTTCATTTAAACCCCCCACTTTCCATTTCATTAACTCTCACCACTCTTTTCAATTCCTAACCCCCCAGTCTTCTCATTTCATTTAAACCCCCCCCCACATCTTTTCAATGCATTAACCCTCTGTCACGATCCCCAACAGAACGCGGTATATGATCCTTGCACGCAGCACAACTATCTTCTCCCTCCGATCCTTAGGAGTGGTCAGTCAATATCTATCCCTATGCTTAGTAAATGTTTCAGCCAAGTGCAGGTAAATGTTACTGCATCTGCCTTATTGTCTTATTTTCTGGCAATCGTCATCTGCAAATTGTAACCATATTTAACGCAAGGCAATTGTGCACACTGGCTTGTAAGTAGTAAATCTTTTGGAACTGCAGTGCCCCGGTCATATACATATATATGAGGTGGCCTTCAGCCAGGCACACCTCATTATCTGGTACCCTTGTTTGGTTATAATATTTTGGAATTAGCATTATTATTGGACTCCTTTTGGCATTTGATTTCCTGGGGTCCAGATTGATGTGACTTTTAGACTTTGTTTTCTGGTCCTTATCATTCTTTGAATCAAAAACCAATACAGTGTTTGATGTTTTTCTCTGTATAATGTATATAACATCCTCCTGCATTAATTAATGCCCCTCTCTGTATAGAACATCCTACTGCATTGGCATGTGGAGGGTGCAGAACTTCGGATGTTGCGCTCATCATTGCTGGTCTCCTTCACTCATCAATGTAATATCACAAAAAGGACTGAAACTAAAATGTAGTGCATTTTATTTTAGTTTCTTTCGTTTTTTGTACTGAGCAGTTTTGTTTCTCTTGAGTCAAACGAAAACTAAATTATCCCAAAATTCGGACTAAATCGTTTTAGTACTAAAACTAATGCACATGTCTAATAGCCGCTCTAATTGGTTGAACAATTAAATCCACAGAAACATGCACTGTGTATGAGCGTATCACAGAGCTGCACAGCAATAAAACTCATTTCATTTAAACCCCCCACTTTCCATTTCATTAACTCTCACCACTCTTTTCAATTCCTAACCCCCCAGTCTTCTCATTTCATTTAAACCCCCCCCCACATCTTTTCAATGCATTAACCCTCTGTCACGATCCCCAACAGAACGCGGTATATGATCCTTGCACGCAGCACAACTATCTTCTCCCTCCGATCCTTAGGAGTGGTCAGTCAATATCTATCCCTATGCTTAGTAAATGTTTCAGCCAAGTGCAGGTAAATGTTACTGCATCTGCCTTATTGTCTTATTTTCTGGCAATCGTCATCTGCAAATTGTAACCATATTTAACGCAAGGCAATTGTGCACACTGGCTTGTAAGTAGTAAATCTTTTGGAACTGCAGTGCCCCGGTCATATACATATATATGAGGTGGCCTTCAGCCAGGCACACCTCATTATCTGGTACCCTTGTTTGGTTATAATATTTTGGAATTAGCATTATTATTGGACTCCTTTTGGCATTTGATTTCCTGGGGTCCAGATTGATGTGACTTTTAGACTTTGTTTTCTGGTCCTTATCATTCTTTGAATCAAAAACCAATACAGTGTTTGATGTTTTGTGTGGTTTTCTAGATGTGTACAATAAAGCAATTTTTTATTTTTCTTATTGTGGTTATGTCCTCATCGGTCATATTGGATCTTGGATCCATGTGTTTTGTATCAATTTTACGGCTAAGCCCTGCAAGTATTAGGTGAGGTGTACTCCCAGGTTCCATTGCTATATACTTGTTATTCTCCTATCCCATCCCTGCTGTCACAAGTGGGGTTTATCGAGTGCGTGTAAATGTTTCTGCCAAGTGCGGGTAAATGTTACAGCCAAGTGCGGAAAACAGAACAAACAGGACTAGCCTGAATCTCAAATGGAATGCATTTGGCATGGTAGACACAGCCCCCCCATAATGCAGGAGGCCACCTTATTGAAAGCCCCCCGTAATGCAGGCCCCCTTATTGAATGCTCCCCCAGTAATGCAGGCTGAGGCCACCATACTCAAGGGCCCCCACTGTACTCAAGGGCCCCCCACGGTAATGCAGGCCAGGCTGCCATATTGGAAGGGCCCCCCATGGTAACGCAGGCCAGGCTGCCTTCCTTATTGGAAGGTGTGACAGAACAGCCGTCTCGTTCAAAGTTTGTTCAAGGTTAAATTTTGTTTATACAATTTATGTCTCCATGATCCCTGTGTTTATTGTGTTTCCCCTCCCAAATTCCCCGCACCAAACGCACCTGTATTCCCTCACAATTTAATACCACCCAAATTGCCCAGTTTTCGTTCACCCAAGTGTATAATTTGTTTGTACAATTTGTGCTTGTATGACCCTAATATTTATTAAGTTCTTTGCCACCCCTGCCTTGCCCAGCCATCGTGGTTTATCTGCCCAGCGCAACCCTGATACAGCTGCCACCGGCCGAGACCAAGCACAGCCGACACTTCTTACACCCTGCACCGCTCAGCCCCTGTACATGCCACCAAAGTGCTTTTTGGTCAGAAGGGCCCTGAGAACATGGTGCCACTGTGGGGTGAGTTCCAAAGGGAAGCGCCACCAAGATCACCCCTCAATCAGCCGCTAAACCCAGGTCGGGCTTCCCAGCCAAAGAGAAGATCGAGCACCGGAATCAGCAATCGCACTCCGGGGGGTGGAATTTCCCAGGCAAGGAACAGCCCAGGGCGGGCCGGACAGTGTGGCGCCAAGAGCCGGGTCAACCCATGTTAAGGATACGAAAAGGGCTCGGGCTAGAGGCAGTGGCAAAACTGGCACCAGGATGTCTGAGGGCGGGCATAGGAGAGAACAATGGGACTGTACCGTATAAATGTACTGTGTCTGTGCTGTTCTAAATAAACCAACCTGCTTAACCTTCACTACGCCTCAACGAGTATTTGGGAAGAGTGACTATCTGCTAGGTATTTCTTCCTGGCTGACTCGCTAGATTCCCGCAAGGGACCTGACGCCTGGCTCGGTACCGCTGCTCACTGCAAAGCAACCCGAGCACCTACGGCAGATCTGCTCCCTCTGAGTAGCGGCGTCCGTCACAGAAGGGCCCTCCGGGCCCCCAGTAAAGGAGCCAGGGTGCCATGGCCCTTAATACACATTGAGACCACCTGGGCCCCCCCGGTAGCACAGACCGCCAAAAATAAAATTCACCATAATAACATTTACCCAGTCAGACAGAATCAGATAGTAAAGTGCAGGTAGCGACCATAATTTGAACGTAATTTCCAGGCCGGGCTGATCCAGTGCTGAATGATGGTGTGAATGACTGCTCTCTGATGATTCCTGCTGCAGCGGTGTTGCCAGATAGGGATGAGCTGTTTGGCAGTTCGAAAGTTCATGAACTTCAAACTTTTTGGCGTGTTCGGTTCGAGTTCGAAAAAAAGTATAGAAATAAAAAGACTCTTTACTGCAGAATATTCTAAGCAACGGTTTATTAGATATTGAATTAAATAACTACCCAGGGCAAGAAGGCATGCATGTGGGCGATGATTAGTAATGGACGGACTGTGTACTTCATCAAGAAGCGGTATGTATAATAGCATAAACATGTTACATACACATAACACACATTACATACATCCAGGGCCGGCACTGCCGCTAGGCAAGCTAGGTGCCACCTAGAGTGCAGCGCCGCGAGACCTCTATCCCGAGAAGATCCTGCCGGCGGCCTGCTCCCCCGTCTGCATGCCACTGTCACTGATCACGCTGCGTGCTTGCTCTGGGCGCAGCGTGATCATGGAAGACGGCTCGCGGTGGCTGTTCAAGAGAGAGTGAGGGAAGCGGGGACGCTGCCCCCAGAGCAAGCGCGCAGCGTGATCAGCGGCATACGGGTGTGTGTGTGTGTGTGTGTGACACAGCGGCATACGGGGGGGTGACAGCGGCATGCGGAGGGGGGGTGACAGCGTCGTGCAGAGGGGGGGGGCAGTGGGCCGGCGGCAGGATCTTCTCAGGGGGGAGCACTGCAGACAGAAGGTGAGGGATGGGGCAAATATACCCATATGAGCTGGGGGCAAATATACCCCTATGAGCTGGGGCAAATATACCCATATGAGCTGGGGCAAATATACCCATATGAGCTGGGGGCAAATATAACCATGTGTGAGCTGGTCTGGGGGCATATCCATGTGTGAGCTGGTCTGGGGGCATATCCATGTGTGAGCTGGTCTGGGGGCATATCCATGTGTGAGCTGGTCTGGGGGCATATCCATGTATGTGTGAGCTGGTCTGGGGGCATATCCATGTATGTGTGAGCTGGTCTGGGGCATATCCATGTGTGAGCTGGTCTGGGGGCATATCCATGTATGTGTGAGCTGGTCTGGGGGCATATCCATGTATGTGTGAGCTGGTCTGGGGGCATATCCATGTGTGAGCTGGTCTGGGTGCATATCCATGTGTGAGCTGGTCTGGGTGCATATCCATGTGTAAGCTGGTCTGGGTGCATCTCCATGTGTGTAAGCTGGTCTGGGGGTGCATCTCCATGTGTGTAAGCTGGTCTGGGGCAATATATCCATGTGTGTAAGCTGGTCTGGGGGTGCATCTCCATGTGTGTAAGCTGGTCTGGGGCAATATATCCATGTGTGTAAGCTGGTCTGGGGCAATATATCCATGTGTGTAAGCTGGTCTGGGGCAATATATCCATGTGTGTAAGCTGGTCTGGGGCAATATATCCATGTGTGTAAGCTGATCTGGGGCAATATATCCATGTGTGTGAGCTGGTCTGGGGCAATATATCCATGTGTATGAGCTGGTCTGGGGCAATATATCCATGTATGAGCTGGTCTGGGGCAATATATGC
This sequence comes from Leptobrachium leishanense, assembly GCA_009667805.1. NCBI lineage: Eukaryota > Metazoa > Chordata > Amphibia > Anura > Megophryidae > Leptobrachium > Leptobrachium leishanense. The sequence continues at coordinate 255,091,349 of CM019064.1, forward strand.
ACGTGTGAGCTAGTCTGGGGGCAAATATACCCATGTGAGCTGGGGCAATATATTATATCCATCTTTTTTTGGCGGGGGGGGGGGTGCGCAAGTAGCTGGTCTTGCCTAGGACGCAAAATAGTCTAGCACCGGCCCTGCATTCATCTACCAACATATGTCAACAAATGCTGCAGCGTAATGTATTATCTGTTTGTCAGACAAATGTGACTGACATAAAATTATTCTGGCTTTATTTAAAATATTTGCACACGTGTACATTTTTCTGAAACTTTCACACCTCAAAATTACATGTGCTTAGAGTGCATGAGGCTTGCATAGGATTTTTTGCGCCGCCTGTGTGTTTCATCTTTAAAATGCTGCAATGAGTGATGTGAATTTTCTAGCTTACAAGGAAAGCATGCTTTACAGTCTGCCTAATGTCTAGGTGCAAAGATTCTCACCCCTAAATGACATGTGCTCGCAGCAGGGCTCTCAAACTCTGGTGCCCCTGATGTTTTTGAACTACAACTCCCAGGATTCCCTCGCCATGTATTGCATTGAAATCATCCTTGAAATTGTAGCCCAAATCATGTTGGGGGGGCCGTGAGTTTGAGACCCCTGGCATACTGTACATGAGGCTTGCATAGGATTTTTTGCGCCGCCTGTGTGTTTCATCTTTAAAATGCTGCAATGGGTGATGTGGATTTTCTAGCTTACAAGGAAAGCAGGCTTTACAGTCTGCCTAATGTCTAGGTGCAAAGATTCTCACCTCTAAATGACATGTGCTTAGAGCAGGGCTCTCAAACGGCGTAAACAACAGGTATTAATTAGTGTTTGGAAATAACATGTGCTTATAATTAGTCTGGTCTCATGAATTTGATGCATTGCCTGCAGACTGGTTGTGGCTCCTGCACATGTATGAACACTGTGCTTCTGAATTCTAAGAAGTGTTCATTTCTACTACATGTTCCTCTGATATGCTGTTTAACCCCTTAAGGACCAGGGCTCTGTAAAGCCAATCATTAATGATATAGATATCATTTGTCATCAAGGGCTTAATAAAATCGTTATCACACTCCTTAGATTTAAATGTAATATTCCAGTATTTGTAGGTCCTGTACCTCTCCCGAAGGGCCTATGTGAGCATACAATTATTGTGTTATATCTATAGTTTTGGTGCAAGCATGGTGGAAGGGCTTGCTACTTCTGCATTAGTAACCCAATGTCTATCATAAAGCGTACAAGCTGAGTCCCTAGAGTCTCTGACTATCCATTGTCATATATACCTTGCTTTATACATATAATACATTCCCTCATCTAACAGGATAGTAGCCAGTCCCTGTGCATTTTAACCCCTTAAGGGTGGCTAGGTGTCCTGTGTGGGTCTCTGATGGCTATATTTCTATACATCCTACAAATCCGCCACTTCACGGGCTGGTTATGGGGACCTCCTAGGCACGATATTTGAAGGAATTTTTCATTTTTATCCCTTATTTTAAGGAGAACTCACTGTTCCTTTTAAAACCGTCTTTTTTAAAAAAAAATTGTCGTTGTTTCCTGTCCCCCAGGGCACTACCCAGACCCCCATACACCTTTTAAGGCAAATATCTTGTATATATGCCTTCTTGGAGGGCACTCTAAAAATCGAACTTTTGAGTCTCATTGACTTGCATTGAGTTTGGTTCGTGTTCGAACTCGAACTTTTGAAATTGTTCGCATGCAAACCGAACACGTGGGTGTTCGGCTCATCCCTAGTGCCAGAGTATCCATCCGCCCAGCCGCTCATCGTGCATTAATCCCACTCTGTCTCTCTCACTGTCTCCTTGGCCGCGCCCACACACACGAGGGCACACGTGCCAGAGAAGCTGGATGCGAGCGAGCAGGGAAGGATCAGATCGCCAATCGCGGGACGCAGCTGTGTAGTCTGTTAGAGTCTCTAGGTTGAACCTCGATATGCAGGGTTGGTTGGCGAAGTACAATATCGGCAGGCAAATCTTGTGGTCGGTATTCTGGCAAAGAGTCAATGAAGGGAGTCAAAGGTTAGTTACTGAAGATCTATGAAGAAGGGTCAGGTCCCAGATAGGAACTATGAAGCTTGCTTGTGTCTATAGGGAGGTTAGACAACAACTAAGCAATGATATGATTGTGAAACTGGTTTATATAGTCAGAGCCCCGCCTACATCCACTCTGGAGGTGGAGTGTGACTCAGGAGACAGGGAACCCAGTCAATCATGCTGAGGTCATAGACTCATGGCCCAGCCTCCCAGCCGCTGTCATCACCTCCCTGTCCAATCCCTGTGGGGGAACTCCCCAAACAGAGGCGGAGCAGGACTTGGTCGCTGTGCTGGGGAAACCACATTGTGTCCTGTTCCCTCTACCAACCCAATGTCTTCCCCTCCATGTGGGTCTGGTCTGAGGAGCCGCTGCGGGATGCCCATGGCCGCCGGAGGCAGATCCTGCATCCGCCATGTCACCACCACCGCAGCCGAAGGTCGGGCATGAGGACGCCATGGCTGACCGCCAATGGCATCCATGCCTGCTGACGCCCTGGATTGCCGCAGATTGACATGCCAGGATGTGGCACCAACCATTGGTGGGGGCCGAGAACGGACTGCAATGGAGGTGAGTCCTGACATAACCCCCCCCCCCAGGCGGCCCCTCCGGGAGCGACCAGGGGCAGGTTGGTTGGATGAAAGAGATGGATCCGTCGGATCAGACGGGAAGCTCCGAGGTTCGAAGCGGGTTCCCAGGATCGTTCCTCAGGATCGTAGCCTTTCCATTGGATGAGGTATTGTAAGGAGCGTCCACGCCAATGAGAATCGATTATGGCCTGGACTTCGAATTCAGGATCTGAAGCGACTGTTATAGGAGGTGGAAGAGTTGTCTTACGAAACGGATCAGGAGTCCATGGCTTCAGAAGCGACACATGAAACGTATGAATCTTGAAGGGAGCTGGAGACGAATGGCAGAGGGACTCACCACTTTGTCGATGACATAGGGTCCTATGAATCTCGGTCCTAGCTTCTTTGATGGGCATAAGAGCCGTATGTTGCGCGAGGAAAGCCACACCTTTTGACCGACTTAGTATGACGGGGGTTCCCTCCTCTCTTTGTCCGATTGACCCTTGTGGGAATCTTTGGCTCGTGCTAAGGTGTGACGAAGCAGCTGTATGCAGCGTTGACGTACGAGGGAGAGTGGTGACATTGGGAACCGGCGTCTGACGAAGTGTACAAGGTAAAACGGGGTGGTATCCATAAGTAGCTTAAAATGGCGTGGTTTTGATGGAGGAATGGTATCCGTTGTTATATGCGAACTCGGCTGTAGTATGGAGGTCTATCCAGTTGTCTTGAGATTGAGTGAGTAGAGAGTAGCATCTTAAATATTGCTCAAGGGTTTGATTGGTACGTTCGTTTTGACTGTTGGTTTGTGGGTGGAAGGCTGTTGAGAGACGACTGGATATGTCAAGTGATTTGCAAAGGGTTTCCAGAATCTTGAAGTGAATTGCGAGCCTCGGTCAGAGATGATGTATGTAGGGGTGCCATGCAGGCGGAAAATGTGGTCGTGAAACATGGTCGCGGTTTGTGCTGCGGTAGGCAATCCCTTACATCCTACAAGGTGGGCAATTTTAGAAAAATGATCCACCACTACCATTATAGTGGTATGTCCTTTTGAAGGAGGGAGATCTGTAATGAAGTTAACCAATATTTCTGCCCAAGGACGAGAGGGCACCGGTATGGGTTGGAGTAGACCTGACGTTTTCCCCGTGGTATGTTTCGATCGTGCACAGATGGGACAGCTATTCACATTTCTTCTATGTCTTTTTTTTATCTTCATAACAAGAGAAAAAAGATGTCATCTGCACTGGAAAAAGGAACAGCTACAAACATGACTAACTTGTGTTACAGAAAAAAATGGCATTGCGCCTGTACTCAACATGTTTTTGTTTTCAACCCCAAATGGGAAGTGCTTGGTGCGTGTATAAATAAACCCACCATTTTGTCTGCCTCTCGTTAGCTGAAAAGCAGCAGGAGGAGCATGCAGTTGCTCAGTAGAGCAGCTTTTGGTACATTGGTTAGGACTCGCTCTACAAAGAGGTGCCTTGTCGGGGCGAGCGAGCTTACGTTTCAATGGCCATTAAAACAAACTAAAACCTCCTGATAGTGTTTTGTTGTACATGGAAATCTATAGAAACGAGTGCAGATGACATCTTTTTTCTCTTGTTATGTTTTATACATGAACTTGGCTGTTACTCCTGGCTGTCGTAGCAACTCTGGTGAGTACAGGCGCGACGCCATTTTTTCTGTATGTATGTTTTTTCATATTCGGCCAGGTATCGTATCTGTGTATCAGATCCCTGTGGGGGAACTCACCAAACAGAGGCGGAGCAGGGCCTGGTCGCTGTGCTGGGGAAACCACGCTGTGTCCTGTTCCCTCTACCGACGCTGGGGCTGTGTCTCCCGGTCAATGTCTTCCCCCTCCATGTGGGACCGGACTGAAGAGCCACTGCTGGCGCCCATGGCCGCCGGAGGCAGATCCTGCGTCCTCCATGTCACCGCTTCAGGCCGAAGGTCGGGCGCGAGGACGCCATGGCTGACTGCCAACGGCGTCCATGCCCGCTGACTCCCCGGATTGCCGTGGATTGACATGCCGGGATGTGGCGCCAACCATCGGTGGGGCCGAGAATGGACCGCAATGGAGGTGGGTCCTGACTAGGGATGAGCCGAATGCCCCCATGTTCGGTTCGACTTCAAACTCAAACAATTTAAAAAGTTCGAGTTCAAACACGATCCGAACTCAATGTAAGTGAATGGGACCCGAACATTCGATTTTTAGAGTGCCCTCCAAGAGGACATATATGCTAGATATTTGCCATAAAAGGTGTATGGGGGTCCGGGTAGTGCCCTGGGGGAGAGGAAACAAGGACAGAAAGTTTTTAAAAAAAACATTTTTAAAGGAACAGTGCGTTTTTCATGTAATAAAGGTTAAGAATAAAAATTAAAAATGCCTTCAAATATCGTACCTAAGAGGTCCCCATAACCTGCCCGTGAAGTGGCGGATTTGTAGGATGTATAGAAACCTTTAAAAACAAAAGACAGTTCAAATGACAGTAAATGGTTTTCCTTTAATCTATTCATAAACAACTGCTTGGGGCGGCAGCCTGTATGAAAAGAGGAGACGTTTTAGGACATGCAGAACAAGTTTAGTGAATTTTTTTTTGGCTAAATTATGGTGAAATTTATGCAGGCTTTGGATGAAAGTAACAATAGGTGCTTTAAAATTGGACCTTTAGTGTCGGCAACAGTGCTGTCACACCGTAACCCCTCTGTGGTATTGTGGAAGAGTGCAGGGTTGGACCTTGCAGTCAAATATTAAAATGATATAAATCTGGTAAAGGTGTCAGTGCACCCACTTTTTTTGCCTTTGGTGGCAGCAAGTGCCTTCACACCGTAACCCCTCTGTGGTATTGTGGAAGAGTACAGTGGTGGACCCTGCAGTCAAATATTAAAATGATATGAATCTGGTATAGGCGTCAGTGGCAGTGCACCCAAATATTGTGCCTTTTGGTGGCAGCAAGTTTCTTCACACCGTAAGTAACCCCTCTGTGGTATTGTGGAAGAGTGCAGTGGTGGAGGTTTTGGGAATGCAGAAGAGATCCCCGATCTATTCCGTTACATCAGAATCAGGGGATTGACAGCTGCTGATCCAGGACAGATTCATTTTTATAAATGTCAGCCGGTCTACAGAGTCAGTGGACAGACGCACTCTTTTGTCTGTGACAAAACCTCCAGCGGCACTGAACGTCCTTTCAGAAAGCACGCTGGATGAAGGGCAACCTAGTAGCTCCATAGCATATTGGCTAGAAAGAGGTGGTGGAGCAGACAGACCTCATATAAGCAGCTTTCTGGAGGCGTGGTGGATGAACAAGCTCCAGCACAGAGCCCCATCCTGGATCCCTCCCAGCTGCAAGCAGAGTTACCCAGTGTGTCGTGAAGGAAATGTAACGGCCCTGTCCATGCTAGCTGGACCACGTGTCTAAAGTAATGTGCACCTTGCTGCTGACTGCCTTTCCAAATGACTCCATAACATTGTCTTCCACGTGCTGGTATAGTGCTGGAATGGCCGTCCGTGAAAAGAAATGGCATTTTGGAACCTGCCACTGTGGTACAGAGTCACACAACTCTGGTATAAGTCAGTGATACAGCCTGATAGCCTGGCAGCAGCTGGCAGTGAGAAGACACAGATTACAATTCACATAAATCTGCTAGACGTCTGTGAGACACACATAAAAGAACAATCTCCTCTCACTCCTGCAAAAAAAACATGTGCTGGGGCTGCGGGGAACCCTTATATAGTGTGCTGCGGGACTTAGCTCTGTGAGCCCATGATTGGGCAAAATTTGCCTAATCAGGACTCTGGCATAGTCTTGCACCTGTCCTGTGGTCAGGTGCAAGGCTGTAGCCAATTACAAGCTTCAGGCCAGTGGAAAAGTGCATTGTGGTCGAACATGCGTAAATGTTCTATGTTCACCGAATGGGCAATGCTCGAATCAAACTCCTGTTCGGATCGAACCGCCAGCCCATCCCTAGTCTGGAACAAGACCCATCAACAAAGGCAAATTCACCATCTGTCAGTGAGGTATCTCGTAGGTCATGTCACCAAGAGATTTGCTGCTATATTAGTTTTAAGCAGTCATGATCTAGACAGTCATGGTCATTTGGCCCTAAAGGTTCACTGCTTGCGGTGATGAGTGCATGTAAGAGGACAGCCGGACCAGAATGAGGTGGTGTATACGTGATGGTGAGATTGTTAGTGGAGGTTAGGACTGACTCATACCCTGATCTTCTTTGTGCTGTCATGTGTTGAGTAGTAATGTTGAGTACTAGGAGTTGTTGTGATGTGTGAAGGACAAATGCATGAGAGAAAACAAGGGACTGGCAAGCTTCAAATAAAATCGCACAGGTTGCAACTATTCTCAGGCATGCTGGCATTCCCTATACCACTGATGGTAGACCCTTTTGAATAAAAAGTCACTGGGCGATATGCCCCACCATGATCCTGGTCCAACACAACAGCAGCAGTTCTCTCCCCCTCCTTACAATAGAGGTGGAATGCAGTGACAGGCGGTGAAGTCAGTGGCTGGTGAGGCGCTGGCTAGTATCAGAGTAAGATCTACACAGGTTACGTAATTTCAGGTTCAGTGCTTCCCAGGATCTGGCTGCTCTTAGTGCACCCCAGGATCTGGCTGTTCAGTGCAGTGTCAATGGGTGTGTGATACAAGTGTAGGTGTAGTGTGTGAGGGTGTTTTTAAGTGCAGTGTCATTCCTGTGAGCATTATTGCTGTGGAGCTCTGATACTGTCATACACACTGTACATTATAGGGGTTATTCAAAGAACGACGAATTGGCTCTGAAATTGCACCAAACTGTGAAATTTGCTGTACGATGCAATTTCGTGGTCATTCGACTATTGAAAAAGCAGGCAGTACGCCAAATATTGGTGAATTGCCAGCAAAATACGGTGCTGTTCGGCGGCAATGACCTCTCAATAGAGATATAATGGTTAATCTATTCAGAGAACGCTGAACAGCAGAAAAATGTCAGTTAAATGCCCTGATTTTCGATGGTTTCATTTGGCAGGTTTGATCAGGCGAATACCATAGGTTTGAATGTAAAAAATATTCCCCATTTTTACTAAATATTTTTCAACCATTTATTCTTTTATTCGCAGCAAAAAGTTTCTTAATTTTATTTTTAGGCATCTTTTGGGATTTTTTCAGAGAAATTTTATTTCTTTTTTTTTATTTAAGTGCTGATTTTTTTTTTTTTTCTGTATCAGACCTTTATATTACTATTCATATTATTTCCAGGCATTTTCATCCAGAAGTTTTTTGCAAAACACATTTTAAAAGTTGCGTTTTTTTTTTTGTTTTTTTTGATGCGTTCGGTGGTTTTGCGGCGAATCACCGGGTGCGTTCTGTGTTTTTTTTTGGCAACTTATAGGATTGATCCAATGTTTTTTTTTTGCCAGGTTTTCTGATGCGTTTGGCAGCTTGTTCCCTGTACTTCAGTGACCTTGCGGTGAATTTGACTCCCCGGAAATTCGGTGCTCTTTGATTAAAGAATATAACAGATCAAACACACAATGGAGCAATGTTTGCCAAACAAGACAGACCATGACCATTGTGACAGTGCAATTAGGGGCAGGGTGAAAGACCACAGTTTTGCTAGCAGGTGTAAGCGGATGGTAAAATCCCTTTTCCCCTATAGGGTTAATTCTCAGCTGGCACCTGATTAAGACTGCCCTGCCTTTTATAGGTAAGGTGGTTCTCTGAGAGATCAGTCTTTGTGCTGGGTGAAGCAGGGAAGGAGACAAAACTCTGCAGTTACAAAGGGACGTACATTTTTTTTCCTTTGCTTTATTGATGGAGCGGCTTAGCTGCCCAATGTTTTATAGTAAGGGGAGAAAAATATTTAGTTAGACTCTGAATTTTTTATTTATTTATTTTATTTATAAAAAGGATTTTACCAGGAAGGATACATTGAGATTTCTCTCGTTTTCAAGTATGTCCTGGGTTCAAGAATGAGGCGTAGGCTTTTGTTTTATTTTCTTATTTATTGGGTACTCTGCATGTGCTGTGGCTGCCCAATACAGAAAAGCCTGAAGCACTAATACGTGTGTCCAGTGGCTATATCACACCATTTAAACCTTTCACAGATCTAAACCATTTCAATATGATGGGGTTGGAAAAGGCTACAGTGACCCACACCGTTATGATGCTATCCATAAGAACAGTAAAATATAAACACAGACAATAACAGTATTCTTACACGGCACATGGTGACTTTGATATAGGAGAAGGTTTGGAAAGAAAATGATGTCTCAGACTCCCCAGAACCCAAAGTCACACCTCTCCAAGTAAAGATACCCCCAGTTCAGAGTGACTCTCACAGTTTAAAATTAAAATATTTTCACATGCATGTAACAAAATCTTTTCTCTTTGTATTTTAGTACTTCACTCAAATATCAACATTCCTTATGACCTTAGTAAGTACAATTTTCTGTGGACATTTGGGCAAGATCGAATTGGATTCAGTTTCCCTTGCTACTTCTGTAAGTATGCTTTGTTACAACCACTCCTTCCTTCAGAATTGGTTGAAAGATATGCCAGGCCCTTTTCCACTCTTGTCATTCGGTTACTACTTAGAGCTGTTCTACAGAACGCTGCTGTCCTAAAGGCTAAAGCTCCTATTCTGACCTTGCCACAAACTGGGCTTGCGGTTCGGTTATTGTGCCTGGCCATTAGCGGCTCCTATAATTTGCATTGGAGCCATTTTACTCCATCGCTGCTTTTTCTTCTCTTATGGAGTTGGTATCTATCTTTATCACATATACTCTGTCACAAAGGCAATTTCTGATTGTATGCAACTAATGCAGAGCCTATTTGAAATTGTTCAATAAGGGACACCATCTAGAGATTATACTATTTAAATTATTTCAGAACAATTGTTTTATGCAAAATTGCTATTTTCTCTACCTTTAAGTGTTAACTACATAGAGGGGGTGACCTTTGGTGTGCAAGCTGTGTTATTACACAGGACACCAGGGGTGCCCTGAACAGTTCACAGGGTGAGGAGACAAGAGGGAGAAGTGAGAACAGATATTCATGTGTCCCTGTTGTGGAGGAAGCTTTCACAACAAGGTAAAGCCACTCCGTTCCTTCCTCGTTTGCACTCCGCAACCCCAACCTCCTCTGCTAGGCCCTAATCCCCAACCACCCCTGACCTGCAACTACCGGAGTCCAATAAAATGGGAATAGGGGGCCTGTGATCTCATGAAGCAAGAATTTGAGTGCAGGTAGCCTTCTCCCTCTGCAGTTGCCTCAACCATTGATTGACTAAAGGGGGAGGTCCCTTCCCAAAACCCCATACCATGTCCCATGACCAAAGCCAACCCATAACTAAATTACACTGACCCCTTTGCTTGTGGGTAGAATGGCTTTGACCACAGCTTTATTTAACATTTCCATAAACCTCCACTGTAACAACTAGTAGTACCAAAATAAGGTTGGAGGGTTTTCTGTGGGAGGCGCTGATTTATAGATATAAGTTTTGGGTTTGCAGCCTACAAGGTGTTGCACATAATCTCAACAAAATGTGCAAATGTAATAGAGAAAACGGTCCTGGTGGCGCAGTGGTGTACTATAAAATCGTATAAACCCTAGCCTGATATTAGACTCTAGTACGAGCACCTGTAGGGCCTAAGATCTAAAAATGTCGCCAGGAACCTTCAGGTCCCGAGAGACGTACAATTAAAAATGAGAAGTGCAAATTACAATTGATACATAAATGCAGTAGCAAAGCCGAGAGACATGCAAGGATTATGTATAACAATAAAGTGCATGTGCTTATGAAACCATTAAGTGCATACACACACAGGTGGTGCGCTAAAAGCGCAAATCGCTGATATTGACTGTACAACCCTCCAAAGAACGAAGTCCTAAGCCACAGTAAAGTGCACGTGCAAAAGTGCAAATAACATGAAAAAGAACCGGAAAATTTTGTGGCCACTAGTGGTTGCACAGCGTATGAGCCGTGTTGTAGAGACAAACGGTCCACTGCCACAGCTCCTCTCCTCAATGGGTGGTTTATATAAGGGGAGAGAGAAAAAAAAAAATAATAATAGTGCAGACTGCTTCAGGTATTTATGGGGAGGATAGAACAAGAATCTCACTCGTGAGTGAGATTCTTGTTCTATCCTAGTCACCATAAATACCTGATGAAGTCTGCACTATTATTTTTTTTCTTCTCTCTCCCCTTATATAAACCACCCATTGAGGAGAGGAGCTGTGGCAATGGACCGTTTGGATAGAGGTTGACAATGTCTAGGCATTTATCGGGATTTTTTCAGCAAAATGTTTTTCCGTTTTTCTTTTTTAAAGTGTTTTTTCTTTTCTGTTTCAGACCTTTTTCGGATTTTTCACAGGACCTTATATGTTGATTCCAGACATTTTCGTTCAGTATTTTATTTATTTTTTTCCCCCCAAACAGCGTTTCAATTGCGACACTTTTAATCGTATTATTTTTTTATCCTCCCAGCGGCTCGTCGGCTGCGTTTGGTGGCTGTCTGGCATGTTTGTGGCGGATGAATGGCGGTTGGTGGTGATGGGTTTGCGGCAGCGTCCGGTGGGTTGACAGCGTAATTCAGCGGCCAATAAGCTGCACTTCAGGGACCCTGCGGTGAATGCTGAATTCACCGCAGGGTGGGGAAGTTTGATTCCCTGAAGTGCGGGGATCAATATTTTGGTGCTTTGTGAATAACCTCTTAAGTGTCCATGGGACTGAACATGCCCTTTCCAACTCCTGCTGGCGTCGGAGACTGTTTCTGCATTTGTAACAGTACAAGAATGAAAGCAGCAGCTATAATACGCACATTCCTGACAACATCCATCGTATAGTAACCCTGGTAGGAGGTCACTAGAACAACTGTGTTTTGCTGCATTCCTTTTTATAGGCTGAGGCATTTGCATTTGGCCAGGTTGTTTGTTTTTACAATAAGCTGTTGCTAAAATTTTTAAGATCACATCCATGCGGTACTTGGCTCCAGCACTTTATAGTCGCTATTTAATCAAAGCGCAATTGGTTGTTTGTGCTTCCCATGTTAAGTATAGACTGCGCCAAGTACAGTAAGCTTGCGGAAGCCTTGCGCAATCTCCGACACGCTAAGCGATTACTAACAGGTTAAGGGCTAAATTCCAATACTAGTGCTAAAACGCGGGCGCTAGTGAGGAAAAACTGTGCCCGCAATTTTCCCCCTAGCACCTGCGTTTTAGCGCTAGATTAGAATGCAGGCACTAAAAAAAAAGCTGTTTGCAGGCGCTAAGCCCCAGGATGCGCGGTGCTGACGGATTCTGCAGAAGCGGAATCCGTTAGCACCAAGTCCTGGCTCTGGTTAACCGCAGCCAGACTTTAATCAGCGTTAGGACTTTGTAATCCTAATGCTGATTAACACTTTGCGATTCCTATACTTAACATGGGGAGCGCAAAGTACAGTAACCACGCACTGAAAAGCGCAAGGTACCAAACGTTAAAGGGTTACTTAACCCGTTAACATTAACCCAAGCATTACAATCCAAATGCTCACGCAGGTGAGCACAAACGTTAGCACCAAGTATGTAATTTGGCCCTAAGTGTTTAACGGTTAAACCCATCATTAACACATACTCACCATAATGCTAACGGCGGTAGCGCGAACTCTATGACCTGGCCCACAATGTTTCAAATAAATGCTATAATACTATTTGTGATAACAAAAAAAAAAAAGGGTAGTAAAAGTGTTAATGACTTATAACTAAAATTTGATGCTTTCTTACCCTGATGTCTATATTTAGAATGTTACTTAACCATATATTTTTATTTATAGGTCTTTAATGTAATTGGATTATCAATTGGTACAGGCTTGGCTGCTGCGTGTGATACTCTTATATCTCAGGTATAATTTTCTGTAATGTTAAGACGGAGGTAATTTTATTATTTTTACCATTTATTTCGTGGACATTAACCTCACTCCAAATATTTTGAAAGCATTTTATATACATTTTAAATGTATAGGATTCCTATCCAATATTAGCCGAGAAAATCAAAGTTATAAAGCCATTTTTGATGATGTACATTACTATAACTCAAAATAGTACTCAAAGTAATAATTCCATTCTTTTAGCTACAGTGGTAAAATGGTGTGTTTGTTTTTTTGGGGGATTTTGCACATACAAAAATATTTAAAGGCAGGGTCGAAACAAGACACTTAGGCAAAAAATATTTTGCTACCCCCAATTACTGTAATGTCTATCCAGCTGAACAACGTTTTTGTTCCCTGTTTCTTTACACCTACAGGGTGATTCAAAGACAGCCGAACTGGCCCTGAAATTGAACCTAATGTTGAATTTCCTCGTACAGTGCAATTTCGGGACCATGCGGCTATTCAAAACCTGGCAAGTCGTCAAATAATGGTGAATTGCCAGAAAAATACAGGTGATCTTTGGCAGCACTGACATCCCCATAGAGAAGCAATGGTTAATCTATTCAGAGCGCACTGAACAGCAGTGAAATGTGAGTTAACTGCCCTGATTCTCAGTGGTTTCATTCGGCAGGTTTAGTCACGCAAATCCCATAGGTTTCAATGTACAAAATTTTGCCATTTTTATTCAATATCTATTAAACAGTTTATTCTTTTATCGTCAATTTTTTTAAATATATTCAAAAAAAAAATATAGTCTTTTTTTCTGTAACAGACCTTTTTATTATTATTCATAGGACCTTATATGTTAATTCCAGACATTTTGTCCACTAGTTTTTTTGGAAATCGCTTTTAAAAGTTGCAGTCGTTTTGTGTTTTTTTTTTTCACCCTATTCGCCTGCTTTTTCCAGAAGCTCGTCTGCGCTGTGTTCGACAGATAGTTGGCTTTTTTCAGACGGGTTTTCGGCGGCCGCTCATATCCGATGTTTTCTGGTGGATTCAAGGCAGCTTATCGGATTTGATAATGTCGGCAGGTTTGCAGCAGCTTTCCTTGCACTTCGGGGACCCTGCGGTGAATGCTGAATTCACCACGGGGGTTGGGGAATTTGATTCCCTGACGTGCAGGGAAGAACGGCACTGAAATTTCAGTGGTCTTTGAATAACACCCGTATAATGCCTTTGTTCTCTATCTTCCGCATTTGTGTTGCTTTTTCTCCCATTATTTCTCTCACGCAAATGCCACTTTCCCTTTTCTCCACCACATTTTTTTCCATAAGTTCCCTCTTTCCATTATGTCTCTCTACTGAGATAGGCTAGGCAAAAATCAGGTCAATCTTACCTACGGGGAATCAGGCAGTATCTGGGCAGCCATTTATCTTGAGTGCCAGTGTCTTCGTTGGCGGAGGAACATAAGGAGGGAGGTTTCCACTTGTTCCCCAGACAGCACTCTGCTCTGCACATCCTGCATGGCACTGGCCAATAGGGGCAGGTAAAGACAGTGCATTTACATTGGGTACAATGGCAGAATGGGGTTGATGGTGGTTAGAGGGAGGCAAGTAATGAGGATAAGTAAAATGATGGGCAGGGCCAGATTTGCAACTCAGGAGCCTGTAGGCACAGAAATGTGGAGCACCCCTACCCCCCCCCCAAACAAAAAAAAGAAACCTGCCAAAATTACTATTTAACCCCTTAAGGGCCGCTGACGTACCCTGTACGTCCTGTCCTCGGGTCTCCCTTAGACCCCCGGACGTACAGGGTACGTCAGCTGCGCCTAAGTCCCCCTCCCACCCGATACTCACCTCCCTCGGCGATCTGGCAGGGAGGAAGCCTGCCCATGTGATTTACATGGGCAGGCGAGGCTGACGTCGCCACGCTGCGTGGTGACGTCATCAGCAGGCATCCCCATGCAAAGCAATGGAGGGGAGGGGGGGCTCCTTCGGAGCCCTCTATCTCCCCAACCATTGCAGCTAGGGAGATTCTTTTTACACCGCTGAAAAGGGGTGAGTCTCCCCTTTTCAGTGGTGTATAGCATTAACTGTTTCGCCAAAACGCGATTCGAACCTGGAGGGGGGCTGACATCTTGGATGTCAGCCAAGCCTCCAGGTCCCCCCCCACCCACCCACTGACAACCTCACCATATGTGTGAGGATGTCAGTGGGCCAGTTAACCATCTAGCTGCCATGTAGAGATAAAGGGATCCTTAGGATCCCCTTATCTCCCGATCCATGGCATTTGGCCATTTGGCATCATTTGAAAGGCCTGATTATGGCCTTTCAAATGATACCAAACATGACCAGGTTTGGTTTAAAAAAAAATATATAAATATATTTTTTAAAGTTTTTTTTGTCTGGGGGGGGGGGGTTTAATTAAACAGGACCTAGGCTGTCATCTAAAAATAATTAGCACAAAATGGTCAGAATGAGCGCAGCGCACATAGGTGAACTGTCTCAGCAGTGAAGGGGTTAAAAAGCAAACGCATGTAAAAATTGGGTATTTCTAGTCTCGGGACAAAATTTGAACCTATTTAGCCGGGGTCTTTTTGGGTGGTTGTAGATTTTGGGAATTAAATTACAAAAAAGTGTGTTTTTACCATTTTTTTTCCTCATTTCATATTTTTTTTTATAGTAAATTATTCGATATGATGGAAATAATGGCATTTCTAGAAAGTCCATTTAATGGCGGGAAAAACTGTGTATAATATGTGTGGGTTGAATAAACGAGTAAGAGGAAAGTTTGACCTAAACACTAACAGCGCAGAAACGTAAAAACAGCAGCGGTCACTAAAAGACGGATTTGGGTAAAACCGCCCGGTCACTAAGGGGTTAAATTTTTGTTTTGAGGCTAAGAAAACAAAACATTTTGAAAAACCGAAACAGTTTTTCTCCACGCTCAAATCAAAAGAAGAGACAGAATCTGTTGCCTTAGTTGAATTAGTTACAAGTATTTATAAAGTGCCAACAAAATCCTTAGTGCTGTAGAATGGGAGAAACAGAATAACATACATACATGTTACACACACACGGAAAAGGAGGGAAGACCCTGCTCGTGAGCTTACAATCTAAGAGGAGAAGGGTGACACATTAGGTATTTGAAGTAGCGGGTTGCGTGAGTACTGAATGGGAAGTCGGAGCAAGAAATGTGCAGTGGGGGAATCATGGAGTGAGCCGATAGGCTTCTCTATAGTAATACGTTTCCAGAGATTTCTTGCAGGACTGGAGAGAGTCTAATGTTGTGGGGGAGGGAGTTCCATAGAAAGGGTGCAGCTTGAGTGAAGTCCTGAAGGCGAAAGTTGGGGGTGCGGGTACGAGGAAATTATAGCATCCGATCATTGGCAGTGTGAAGTGGTCGGGATGGGATGTACCTGCTAATGAGGAGATGTAGGCAGGGGCGCGGTTATGGAGAGTTTTGTACATGAGCAGCAGTATAATGAATTGGATTCTAAAGAAAACAGGCAGCCAGTGTAAAGATTGACAGAGGTGAGGTGTAGGAGTCTGGCACAGGTGTTCTTTACAGATTGCAGAGGCAGAATCTGGGATCTCTTAAGGCCAGAGAGAAGGAGGTTACAGTAATCAAGGCAAGAGATAGTAAGAGCTTGGATGAGCATTTTAGTAGAGTCTGGATTAAGAAAGGGACAAATGCATGCAATGTTTTTTTAGGTGGAAGTAGCAAGATTTGGTTAGAGACTGAAAGTGAGGTGTAAAGGATAGATCAGAGTCCAAGAGGACCCTGAGGCAAGGTAGAAGTAATGGTGGCACCATTCACCTGAAGAGAAATTGGCGCAGGAATGGAGGGAAGATGAGAAGTTCAGTTTGGGAGGTTGAGATTTAGGAAATGGGAAGTCACCCAGTCGGAGACAGCCAATAGGCAGGCTGTAACACGTTCCAACACTGGAGGAGAGAGAGATCGAGAGGAAAGGTAGATTTGGGTGTCATCAGCACAGAGGTGATATTTGAATCCATAGGAAGAGATGAGGTTGTCCAAAGAGGCGGTATAGATCAAGAGTAGGGGACCCAGAACAGAGCCTTGAGGTACCCCAAGTGAAAGAGGAACTGGTGTGGTGAAGAGACACCAGCGAAGGAGACACTGAAGGAGCAAAGAGAGAGATAGGAAGAGGACCAGGAGAGAGCGATGTCACTGAGGCAAAGTAGACGCAGCATGAGGAGCAGGAGAGGGTGATCAATAGGGATGAGCAGAACACTCAGAGTTCGGTTTGAAGCCGAACCCGAACTTTCCAAATGTTCGTATCTGAACCCGAACTCCATGCAAGTCAATGGGGCTGAAAATTCGGTTTTTAGAGTGCCCTCCAAGAGGGCATATATGCTACATATTTGCCATAAAAGGTGTATGGGGGTCCGGGTAGTGCCCTGGGGGACAGTTAACAAGGACAAAAAGTTTTTTAAAAAAACGTTTTTAAAGGGACAGTGAGTTTTCCATGAAATAAGGGTTAAAAATAAAAACGAAAAATTCCTTCAAATATCGTGCCTGGAAGGTCCCCATAAACTGCCCGTGAAGTGGCGGATTTCTAGGATGTATATAAATATGTAAAAACCAAAAGACATTTCAAATGACTGTAAATGCTTTTCCTTTAATCTATCCATAAACAACTGCTTGGGGCAGCAGTCTGTATGAGAAGAGACCTTTTCAGACACGCAGAAAAAGTTTACTGATTTTTTTTGGCGGTGAAAAGCAGGAGAATGGAAACTTCTAGACCAAATAGCCGATTTGGAAAGTGAGATAAATGGAAGACTTTCTGGTTCGGCTATTTTGACCTAGAATTTTCTCTTCAGTCATTCTCTTGAGTTTCACCTTTCTCTGAATAACCCTGTCAGGGTTATTCAGAGAGCGGTGAAGAGCAGGAGAATAACTGGAGAAGTGAAAATTCTAAGTCAAAATAGCCAAATCAGAAAAAGTCTCCCATTTAGGCTAGGGTCAGACTAGCGAATTTTAGGCACTTAATCACAGCCGCACTAGCAGCAAATGACTGGCAATGACTGCCAATATACGAAGTACGGTCGCACGAAAATCCGGCTGCGCAACGCAAGTGGAAAATTAACGCATTTTTTCGAGAACGCAGAACCGCTAGTACGGACATACAGAGTGCGCTGCATCCACTAGCGGCGTGTGTGTGCGTGATTTGGAGACGTCAAACCCTGCTCATGTCCGGCCAACATAACGTCCAGACACCCAAAGTTTCCTGGTTTGGATCCGTAAAAAATAAAAAAAATAAAGCGCACAAAAATGCGCATCGTATGACCGTTTTCGCGCATTCCGTGAAAAAAAATACGGCAATGCGTTCGGACGCACTTTTGGTCGCTGTGAAAAATGCGTTAGTCTGACCCTAGCCTTCTCACTTTCCAAATCGGCTAGTTGGTCCAGATTGTTCTCTTTTCCTGCCATTCTCCTGGTTTTCACCTTTCTCTGAACAACCCTGAGAGGTGAAAGCCAGGAGAAGAGAACAATCTAGACCAAATGGGAGAATTTTTCTGGTTTGGCTATTTTGACCTAGAATTTTCACTTCTCCAGTTATTCTCCTGCTTTTCACCGCTCTCTGAATAACCCTGCGGCGGCGCGATGACATCTAATTCAGGCGCCCCCCTGCATGTGTGGAGGAAGCGCCTGAAAGGGAGGGGGGGGGGTCCTTTGGGGGGGCAGAGTGTTAATCCAGGCACCGTTTGGAAGGGCACGGCCTGCCCTTCCAAACGGTGGCTGTGATTAACCCTTTGGGAGCCGGATCACGAATCGGTGCTGAAAAGCGCCGGATCGTGATCCTCTCCTGCATAGCACGATGACGCCAGTCCTGGAGTTAGCGGTTCCAATGAACCCTCTATCTTCCGATCCGTGTCAGCTAGAGGTTAATGTTTGATATCGTTGGATCGGCCAGAGCATGGCCTTTCCCAGGATACCAAACAAGAGCATGAAAAATGTTTTTTTAAAATAAACAAGGTTTGTTTTGTTAATGCAGCAATATTGTTCCCATTTCAATTATAATGGGAACAATAATGCTGCACTAACGATTTTTGTATGCGGTGCGTTAAAAAAAAAGCAAAATTTTCCCCAAAAAAAGTAACGAGACCCCATTTCTAATTTTTTTAACAAGCGCACCCCATACAAAATGTAACCGCAAATGATCGCATGTTAAAAAAAAAAAAAAAACACTTTACACATAATAAATTATTGAAAATTCTAATTTTATTGCATTTTTTGTTATAATATACAGACAGAACATGTCGTATACATATAATAATGACATATTATGAATCTTCCAAGTCTGCCGGAAAGAACGATATATAATATGTCTGGGTCATATCAAAATATGGCTACAAAACGCGGTTAAACATGATGAGCGAAAGCGGTAAAAATGACCTCAGCACAGAGGTGTGAAAAGGCTCTGCAGCGAAAGGGTTAAATGCAACATATTAGGATGTTTTAGGAGGGAAATAAATTCTCAAATCTCAATCAGAAGCAGACACCACCCCACCCCTTCAGTATAGTGTACAATATATCAAATTGATTACCAGACTGAAAACACCTGGTGTTATGCCCGTTTGTGAACAGAGGTCATTTAGAGTTGATAATCTTTCCACGTACACATTAGTTTTTAATTCAATATCTAATAAACCGTTGCTTATATTCTGCAGTAAAGAGTCTATTTCTAGATTTAGTATTTTAAGCAGTTTCTATTTTTTCAAAAAAAAAAAATTTTCGAACTCGAACCGAACACACCCAAAAATTTCGAACCCGAACAAATCATCCCTAGTGATCAACAGTGTCGAATACAGCGGAAAGGTCAAGAAGAATGAGAGCGAAGTGACCTTTGGTTTCAACGGCAGCTAAATCATTAGTCACCTTGGTCAGAGCAGTCTCCGTAGATTGTTGCAGAAGACAACAAAGTAGATTGTGGCAAATATATCGCAGCTGCATCAGCTAGCTTATTCCACTTGTACTGGTTTCAAGTTACAGACATACAATACACAAACAATTCTAAAAACATAAAGTAACGGCAAACAATTCTATGAATGATAGAGGCACTTGATATACTGTAGGTTAATCCCACATAGGTGGGAAATAACTAGGGATCCTAGAAATAAATATCTCCTGTTCAATGCTCACAATTCTATCCTCGATTGGTTAAATATTAGCAGAAAAACAGGTCCCTCCTGCGATACTAAAAACCATTTGGTGATCAATAAGGCTCAATGAAGATCTATGATTAGATGGCCAAGGAGAGTAATAATGGCTATCTCAACTAAATGAAGATTTAACCATCCACCGATTGGGGTTGTTTAGATGAATATCAGTAGCAGCTTAGTACACCTAAATTATAGATCACAATCTCCTACAAGAAATTGACTTCAGTCCTCATAGTGGGAGTTCCACAACAGATATATGCTGGGGAATTGTTTAGACTCCTTGATAAGAGTAAAAAGAAAAAAACAAGGATAATATCCCACTGGGTGTGCCCCTTAATAGATGTTAGTCACTTTAGGCAATAGGTTGTAACATGATTAAGTAGGATTGCAATGGCATCAGTGTAGAATTCATCACATTTGTAAACTAGAAGTCACTGACTCATAGCTTGGAAAGAATCCTGAGAAGGCTCGGGGACAGAGGCCTGAGAAGGCTCGGGGACAGAGGCCTGAGAAGGCTCGGGGACAGAGGCCTGAGAAGGCTCGGGGACAGAGGCCTGAGAAGGCTCGGGGACAGAGGCCTGAGAAGGCTCGGGGACAGAGGCCTGAGAAGGCTCGGGGACAGAGGCCTGAGAAGGCTCGGGGACAGAGGCCTGAGAAGGCTGGGGACATTGACTGAAGTGGCGAACGTGGTTCCTATATAGGTGGTTCTCATGCACCCAATGAACCGGCCATGTAGCCCTCGAGGGTGACGTGCAGTTTCTTTAGGTAGTTCATCTTCTGAGTCCACATAACTCCATTCTTCTGAAGAGCAATACTCGGAAGCAGATGGGTATGATGAGTTATGCTGACTGGAAGGCACTGGAGCGGTAGAACAGTTAGCCATGAGGTGTTGGCTTGGAGTGGTGGGTGTCATACCGGAGGGTAGGACAGACGCTATCTCCATGGGCACAATGGGGTCAGGCTCTGTTGGTACGCTGGGCACTTCTTCCATGGGTACGGCTGGATAAGGTTCTGTGGGCAGGGTGGATTGGAATTCCAAAGATTCAGCTGGGTTGGAATCCTGATGCACGATCTCAGGACCAGCTCCCATAGACACCACATTCCTGGGTCTGGATTCGGTGGTGGATTTCTCGGGCAAGGACTTGGCAGACAATGCCTTACTAGGCTTTGGGAGCAAGGACTTGGCAGAAATATTTTCCTTCTTTTGGCTTGAAGGCTGTCGTGTTTTTAACAGGCAATGTCTTTTTGAACTTGGTGGGCAGTGCTTCACTAGGAATCAAAGGCACGGACTTGACGGATGCTGACCTTTTAGGCTTAGTGGGGGAAGACTTGGCAATAAAAGTCTTTGGCAGACGCTGATTCAGGTGGGGTGCTAGGTGGCTTGGGTGGGCGTAGTGGGCAGGTCGATATTTTGTGCAGGCCACTCCCACAATAGAAGCACAAATTATTGGACCTTCTTTCACGCTCCTCCAGGGTTAGGGGTTCTCTGGGCCCCTTTTTAGTAACTGGAAAGCGCACCTTAGTCGAGATGCCCCTTAAGCCTTTAAGCAGGTCAGTAAACAAAGTGTCCACTTGCTGCAGGATTTCTTCCATTAACCCTTTCACGTACTCCATTATAGCTTTGCTCACTGCGGGCTCACTGGTTGAAGACTTCCTCATTCTGCCATATGAACCCTGCATGGATTGCGGGTGTGAGCCCAATGTGCAGTGAGCCATAATGAAGTATGCAGGTTGAGGGGGTTCAAACAAGATATTATAAACAAAATCAGCAGAAATAAATGAATAAAGATGGATAGCTAAGATAGAGGGAGGTAAAGAGCAGAACGAAAAAGGATTAAACTGGATGAAAACTAGGATACACAGGAGGAAACTGAAAATACGTATAACTAAATAGGGTGGCAGATACTGAACAGAAAACAGAATATAAACAGAACAGATAAATGATAACGTCCAGGGCAAGCTATCCAGTTATAGGGTAAGGCAGTCTCGTAGTCAGGCAGTAGTCGTGGGATACAGAGAACAGGATAATCAGAAGTCCATAGCCAGGGGTCATACACGTAAATCCAATGGAGGAACTGGGTAGCAAAACAAATGGGGTTTACCGGTATAGCAGAGGTAGTCCAGAAGGGTAGTAAATCGGGTTCTGATGAAGGTCCAAGGGGAAAACAGATAGGAGTACAGTGGGTCCAAAAACAAGGAGCTTTCCAGATACAGGTCACTCTGATACAAGGCTCTGACTTCAAATGAAGTCCAGCAGATAGGGTGTGACCTCCTTATAAGGAGGCCTCGTTAACAAAAAAGCAGGAGAACCTGTAGTCTCTAGTGTGCATAGGTTACAGCCAATTCCATAGGAACCTGTGTGAGCATGACTTAAAGGGGCTGCCAGGCTTTAAAATATGCGATCCCTGACAGTACCCCCGGTGGATCATGAGATGGGACAGTAGTTCAAGAGGGAGATATGATCAAGAGATGGCTTTTTTAGAGTGGGATGACCAAAGCACGTTTGAATATAGAGGGGAAGATTTCAGAGGAGAGCGACAGGTTAAAAATATGAGTCAAAGCGGGGACAGTAACTGGTAGGACAGGCCGAATAAGGCGTGAGGGGATAGGATCAAGTGGACAGGTAGTCGGGTAGGAGAACATGAGAAGTTCTGTTACATCCTCCTCCGAGACTGGCAAAAAGGAAGACCTACAGGGTTATTCAAAGAGATCCAAATGGCTGCCGAAAGGGAACTGAACGCTGAAAATCTTGGCCATTCGACTATCCAGAGAGCAGGCAATTCGCCAAATCCTGGCGAATTGCCTGCACATACGGTGGCTGTCCGTTGCCTGTTCGAGGGCAGTGAATCCCCATAGAGAAGCAATGCTTTGGCTATTCAGAGAGCAAAACCCAGCAGTGAAAAGTTGCTGAATTGCCCTGCCATTCAGTGGTTTCATGCGTCAGATTTATTCAGGCGAATCCCATAGGCTTCAATGTTAAAAATATTCCTGTTTTAATTCAATATCTGATAAACCGTTGATTATAATATTCTGCAGTAAACAGTCTCTTTATTTATAGATTTTTTTATGATATTTTAAGCATTTTTCTGTGTTTTTTTTTTTAATCCATTTTTTTTAACTTTACTTATTTTTTCTGTAACCGACCTTTTTATTCATTGGACCTCAGTAGTTTCCTTTCAAACAGCGTTTCACTTTTCAAACATTCATGCAAACTGTTTTTTAATTTATTCACTCCATTCGTCTGCGGTGTTGGGTTTTTCCGGCGGCTGTGCTGCGTGTGATCGGCTCCTGCTTGGGTCTTTCTGGCGTTTTCGGCGGGTTAATCCAGATGTTTTTGCGGATTTCGGTTTGCGTTCGCCCTCGTTTTGCGGTGAGTTTTCGGCGGGTTTGCGGCGACTTTTCCCTGCATCTCGGCGACCCTGTGGTGCTTGCTGAATACACCGCAGAGTCGCCGAAATGGGATCGCCAAATCGTACCGATTTGAAGAGAACGAAAAGTCACCGAACATGCGGTGGCTTTTCTATTCTCTTTGAATAAGCCTGATAGTAGAAGTGAGGGAGTCAGTGGGGTAGAATGTTGTTTTATATGTAAAAACATTTATTGCCTCTGCTGTAGAACAGAAAAAAAATATTTTGCATTTGCTTTTTTCATTTTTTTTATTTTTACACATTACATGGTCATGTTTGGTATCCTAGTAAAGACTAGACTCTGACCTTTCCAATGACACCTCACTTAACCTTGTGCGGTGTACAATTCAGGGATGCAGGTTCCAAAGTCCCCCTGTCTCTCCTCACTGCAACACCATGGTCTAGGTTGTGAATTAAACAATGCATTGCTTCACCAGATACACGCTTGCTGGCAGTATGGTAAATGAGGTGAGTTAGTGCAGCATCACTGTTCACTTTATAATTGTAAACTGAATAATAGTGCTGTGTTAAAATAATATTTTTCTCTTTATTTTTTCTAACAGATATTTTATTTTTACATAAATCTGACCTGGTTATATTTAGTATCACTGGAAGGGCTATAAGCTGACCTTTCCAATGATACCTCATATGTCCCACTAGCCCTTAGGGCTCCAGAGATACAGTGGTCTAAATTATTGCAAACTGGAAAAAAAAAAAAAAAATTACACACAGATCAAGACACCCCCTTGAGGCAGGTGCCTGTAGGCACATTCCTACTCTGCCTAATTATTTATTTATTTATTTATAAAGGATTTTACCAGGAAGAATACATTGAGATTTCTCTCGTTTTCAAGTATGTCCTGGGTTCAAGAACATTGAAGTGTTACAGTTACAGAAATACAACGTAATACAATGCAAGATATTGAAAAACACAAATATACAGATTAACAGAAAATAAATATGTAGGAAATATAGTCACTAGGTTACATGTTTACAGGTGCATTCTGTATTGAGGTATGTTAGTAAGGAGCTCTTGAGTGACTTAAGACTGGGGGAAGATTTGATGGTGTCTGGGAGGTTATTCCATAATTGTGGTGCTCTGTAGGAAAATGAGGACCGAGCCACTGTCTTTTTGTATTGTGGTATTGCAAGTAAGGTGCTGGTCCTGGATCGGAGGTTATAGGATGAGGGAGCTGCTGGGGGAAGCAGTCTATTCAGGTAGGGTGGCAGCTTCCCAGAAATGCTCTTAAACACCAGGTTGGAAAGGTGAAGGGGGCGTTTAGACTCCAGCGATGGCCAGTTTAGCTCTTTTAACATGTCACAATGGTGGGTCATGTAGTTACATTGTAATGCAAAGCGGTAGAAGGAGTTCTACCATGTAGTAAGTTTCTGAAGGTGTGTTTGCGGGGCCGCTGCATACACTACATCTCCGTAATCAATAGCTGGCATAAGCATTTGTTGTACAATCTGCTTTCTTACCGCGGGGCTCAGGCAGGATTTGTTTCTGTACATTGCACCTAGTTTGGGGTAAAGTTTAGATGAAAGTTTTTCGATGTGGGGTCCAAAGGATAGATTAGGGTCCAACCACATACCTAGATATTTCAGAGAAGTGACTGTGGTCAGCGTGCCATTTGATTTTGTCCTAACACATAGATGGGGATTTTGCAATTTGTGTAGTTTAGGTGCTGTTCCAAAGAGCATCGTTACAGTTTTGTCAGTATTTAAAAAAAGTTTGTTGTGTTTGATCCACTTTTCTACCTCTGTGAATTGTTCTTGCAGCACGGCCTCCAGCTGCGGGAGATTTGGTTTGCTGGTATAGATTACAGTGTCGTCTGCGTACATATGTACATTTGAGGCTTTGCAGACGTTGGGCAGATCATTTATGAATATTGTGAATAGCAGGGGGCCTAGTATTGAGCCTTGGGGTACATCCATTGGTGTATTTTGGCCTAGGCCAACAAGGCCTAGGCTTAGGGCGGCACTTTCCAGGGGGCGGCGGCCCGCACTGATGGCCCCACCCCTAAAGAAATATTTTTTTTTTTATTTTTTTTTACTTTTGTAAAGTATTTTGCCAGGAAGGATACATTGAGATTTCACTAATTTTCAAGTATGTCCTGGGTAGGCAAGGCCTAGGCTTTCACTTTCCAGGGGGTAGCAAAAAACCTCACCACTAAATGGGTTACTCACAGTGCACCGAAATTACGCCAACATTTTGGGGTGTTCTGTAGTTCCCTGCACTTCGGGGAATAAAATTTCCCCACCCTGCAATGAATTCACCATTCACCGCAGGGTCCCCAAAGTGCATGGAGTCGGCCGCTGAATGCTGCCACCGCAAACCCGTGGCCTGCTGTTTTCAAAAGAACTACTGAACGAAAATATCTGGAATTTACATAGAAGATCCTCTGATTGATAATAAAAAGTTCTGTTACAGATAAAAGAAAAACCGCTATTAAAAAAAAAAGGGGGGAAATTTTGCTGAAAAATTGCTAAAAGGTACTAAAAAAAATCAATAAAGACTATTTACTGCAGATTAAAATAATAAATGGTTTATTAGATATTGCATAAAAACGGGAATATTTTTAACATTAAAACCTATGGGGTTCGCCTGAATAAACCTGCTGATTAAAACCACCGAACATCAGGGCATTTCACTGCCATTTCTCTGCTGTTTGGTGTTCTCTGAATAGATTAACCATTACTTCTCTATGGGGATTTGCAATGCCTTCAAACAGCACTGTACTTGCTGGCAGTTCGCCAAACTTGTGTGCGAGCATATCACAGAGCAGTGGTGTACTTAGGGGAGTGGCGGAGGGCGGGTCGCCCCAGGTACCAGTGATTATTTGGGTGTCATTAGGGGGTACTAGGAGGTGCCACTGTCACTGTGTGTCAGCTTTGAGCTGTGTTCTCAAACAATGAGCAGCGGAGCAGGGCGTTTGCATACGGAATAAAATCGAATAGAATAAAAATCCCCCTCTCCTCCCTCCATAGCTCCTCCCCTGCCCCGCAGCAGCTCTAGGAGAGGGGAGGGGGATGTGATTTGTGTGCAGAGAGAGAAGATGACAGTAAATGGCAGGTAAAGGGGGGGTATCAGCAGAATATGAAGCCCTGTCTGCTTACTGCTGTTTAAAGTGGACCTTTCCTTAACCAGCACTGCAGTGATAGAAATTTGTCATTGAGCTGCCTGGCTCCTGGTGAGGCTGCGTGCGTGCAGGTCACGTGGTCCGACCAGTCAGGTGGTACTGAGTCTCAGTACCACCTGACTGGCTGAACCATGTGACATGTACGCACGCAGCTGCCAGCCCTTTCGTTAACACAGACTCTCACTCTATTCTGGACTGAACACCCACCGGGAAGGAAATCAAAGCCACGGTGCACCCTCTGGCAGTGGCACCCCACTGCTGACAAGATGGCTGCATGCACAGGCACAGCCGCGATCCTAACGTGGCCTGGAGGGACCTCCTACTGAGTCCGTACACAGTCCCTGCTGACTCTGCACACAGCCCTACCGTGGACGGAGGCCGGTAAATATAGAATAAATAATTGCTGTGTGCTCATATTCACTCAGTTTGCTGGGAGTCTTATTGCAGTGGATTCTGATGCACTCATACACACCACACATTGCATTGCTGAGTGTTTTATTGCTGTGGATTCTGATACGCTGACACACACACCGCACATTGCATTGCTGGGAGTTTTATTGCTGTGGATTCTGATACACTCATACACACTGCACGTTACATTGCTGGGAGTTTTATTGCTATGGATTCTTTGAGACACACTGCATATTACTGTGAGTTTTATTGCCCTGGAGCTCTGGGATACGCTCATACACACTGCACATTACTGTGAGTTTTATTGCTGTGCAGTTCTGATATGCTCATAGACAGTGCCCATTTCTGTGGGTTTTATTGCTGTGCAGCTCTATGATACACTCATATGCAGTGCACATTTCTGTGGATTTTATTGTTTAACCAATTAGAGTGGCTGTGATCCAGTATACTTGACATGCGTGGCTGTTCTTTTGCAAAAATGCTTGAATTTAACCATTTCATAATTTTATTTATCTCAATAGATATATTTGAAATGGTATACAAAATATACAAGTAGGCACTTGGTATCCACTTTTAATCACTTCGCTGCGGAGGACGCGCTCAGCGCATCCTGCCGCAGGAAGGGTTGGCTGCGGAAGACGCGCTGAGCGTGTCCTCCTGAAGCAGCCTGCGATCGGCCGGATTCCGGCTGATCGCTGTGCCCCCCGGCACGATGACATCTATTTCAGGAGCCCCACCGCGTGTGCAGAGGAGGCGCCTGAAAGGGAGGGGTGGAGGTCCTTCGGACCTATCTCCCTCCCGATCACCGGGGAGCAGGGAGTTAATACAGGCACTGCTTGGAAGGGCACAGCCTGCCCTTCCAAACAGTGGCTGTCATTAACCCCTGGGGAGCTGGATCACGAATCGGCGCTGAAAAGTGCCGGTTCGTGATCCTTTCCCGGAGCTGGCCGACATCTTGGATGGAACTCCCCCTGAGGACTGGCGTCCTCGTGCATAGCACGATGACGCCAGTCCTGGAGTTAACCCCTAGCTGCTACCAATGGTGGAGATAGGGGGTTCCAATGAACCCCCTATCTCCCGATCCATGGCAGCTAGGGGTTAAAGTTTGGTACTGTTGGATCGGCCAGAGCATGGCCGTTCCAACAATACCAAACATGACTATAAAATAAGTTTTAAAAAAAAAAATTAAATTAAAAATAAAAAAATATTTAATTTTTTTTATAAAATAAACAAGTTTTTTTTCTTTTTTTTGGTTTGTTAATGCAGCAATATTGTTCCCATTTCAATTATAATGTGAACAATGATGCTGTACTAACGATTTTTGTATGCGGTGCTTTTGTTAGAAATCTCGTAATTTTTCCCAAAAAAAATGTAACGAGACCCCATTTCTAATTTTTTTAACAAGCGCACCCCATACAAAATATAACCGCAATTGCTCGCATGTTAAAATGTGGAAAAAAAACACTTTACACATTGTAAATTATTGAAAATTCATATTTTATTGCATTTTTTGTTATAATATACAGACAGGTCATGACGTATACATATAATAATGACATATTATGAATCTGCCGAGTCTGACGGAAAGAACGATATATAATATGTCTGGATCATATACTAAAATAAGCCTTCAAAACACGTTTAAACATGAGCAAAACCTGTAAAAATGACCTCAGTACAGAGGCGGGAAATGCCTCAGCAGCGAAAGGGTTAATATAAAGAGAGGAAAAGGCGGAGCTCTAAGAGGAAAAGGTGGAGCTTAAAGAGGAAGGGTGGGGATTAACCAGGAAGAGGTGTGCCCTTGACAGGAAGGGGTGCCTCAAATTTAAATTAGGGGGTGCATGAGTTTAGTCAGGCCTAGGGCAGCACAAAACCTAAATACACCACTGGGTACACCGCAAGTGACTGGGAGCGGGAAGGAGGAGCTGCCAGAAATTGACATATATTGTGATCGGTCAGATACATATGAATGAAACCAGGTTAGCGTGCGATCACCAATGCCAGAGTTTTTAAGTTTTTCTATGAATCCTGCCCTGCATTTGTCACATATAAGGCTAGGGTCAGACTAGCGCACTTTAAACGTGCGTTCTGGCGCACTTAATTACGGCCGCACTAGCAGCAAATGACGGGCAATGACGGCCAATATACGAAGTACGGTCGCACGAAAGTCCGGCCGCGCAACGCAAGTGGCAAACGAACGCATTTTGTCGAACGTCAAACCGCTAGTACGGTCGTACAGAGTGCGCTGCGGCCGCATAGCGGCGTGTGTGCGTGATTTTGAGATGTCAGACACTGCTAATGTCCGGCCAACATAACGTCCAGACACAAAAAGTGTTTTATTGATGATCCGTACAAAATCACGAACGCAAATGCGCATCGTATGACCGCTATCGCGTACTCCGTGAAAAAATGCGTCCATTCGTTTGAACGCACTTTTTCACAGACCACGCGAAAATGCGTTCGTCTGACCCTAGCCTTAAACTACAATTTTATTTAAAATTAACAAATCCACTGCCATTACTAATGTTCTCATTTCCCACACTGGGAGCAAGTTCAGTGTTTTATACATAATTATATTATGCGTAAAATACAATCCTCCAAAAGGTTTGGATGATGTAATGGAAAAAAATTATTTTACAAACTGTAAATGACTGAAATTTGAAATTAAATTTTCATTTTTTTTTCACTTTTTGTTTGGTATAGCACTCTGACGAAACATGGTGTATACACCTAATAATTATATATTTTGAACATGCTGACTCTGCTGAAAAAAAGGATATAATATGTCTGGGTCCTATAATCAATCTTGACTTCAAAACACGTGTACATATGATGACCACAAAATGGTCAAAATGAGCTCAGCACACAGAGGGAGGGGGGTTAAATGGCTCAGCAAGGAAGTATAGTGAATATATTTGGGTTACGTGAATTGTATTGATTTTGCTTTGTTTAGTTTTTTTAAGTAGTTTACTAGTAAGGATACATTGAGATTTCTCTCGCTTTCAAGTATGTCCTGGGTAGGCGAGCATGCACTGTCGAAATTTCAATATCAATTAAAATATGTTGTAATTCCTTTCATTCTAGACATATGGAGGTAAAAATATGAAACGTGTTGGAACAATTTTACAAAGAGGCATCTTGATCCTGTTACTGTTCTGTTTTCCATGTTGGGCCATCTTCATTAACGCAGAACCCATACTGCTGCTGTGTGGCCAAAACCCGGATGTTGCAAGGTAAACTTTGCTTGAAACTTTCATGTGACAAATGCATATTTGTTCCATAAACGATAAACTTTGCCTCGAACACAGCAAAATCTTAGAATCCAGATTGCACAGATGCAATAAAGCATGTGAACATAATGAAATATTTAAAATATATTAGGCCGTTAGAGAGCTTCCTAGAGGCCGTTAGAGAGTTTCTGTTAGAAAATACTCTTTTCCCACCTGTATTGAGGCAAAGCAAACCAGGGAAGAATTTAGTCAAGGAAAGAAAGCAAATGATGGGCCCTACACTCTAGTGGACGCTAACTGTAGTGTTCGGGTGCGTAAATGTTAACATCATGATAACAGACTTTAACCCCTTCGCTGCTACAGTGGCAAGAAAAAGTATGTGAACCCTTTGGGATTACGTGCAGTTTTGCATGAATTGGTCATAAAATGTGCTCTGATCTTCATCGAAGTCACAACAATTTGAAAAACACATTCTGCTTCAAGTAATACAACACAAACATTATATGTTTTCATGTTTTTATTGAACAGAACATGTAAACATTCACAGTGCAGGGTGGAAAAAGTATGTGAACCTTTGGACTTAACCTCCCTGGCGGTATTCCCGAGTGTGACTCGGGGTTAAATTTCACTACCACGAACGGTAACCCCGAGCCACACTCGGGCTGGATGCATACTCACCTCCTCCTGGCTCCCTTGCTGTCCCCGCAGTGTGATCGCGGCGAGCTGCTTCCTGGAAGGCTCCCTGCGAGTCACATGATGCAGGGGGGCTGGACCGCAGCAAATTTCATTAATATAAACACTGAATACAAAATGCAAGGTTTATGAACGGCCACTAGGTAGCAGTACAGGATAAGAAATAGACCATACATTGTCTCACCCTTGTTCTCATCAGATTTCAGTGTTTTTTGTTGTATTTTATTGAATATCATTTATTTGCATTATTTTGGATAATTATTTTTGGGATAATAAATTATTATGTCGTGTTTCAAACTTTATCGGACTGTATTTACTATTTTTTTTTAATTAATTAATTTATAAAGGATTTTACCAGTAAGGACTCTTGATTTCACGGATTTCAGTGCGTGATTCCTAATTATTACAGGCTAACTATGTACAAAAACACGTTTCCTTTAAAAAAAAAATTAGACGCTTTTAGACACAAAATTTTGAAAAAATTAGACTGCCAGGGAGGTTAATAACTGGTTGACTCCTTTGGCAGCAATAACCTCAACCAAACGTTTCCTGTAGTTGCAGATCAGACCTGCACAACGATCTGGAGTAATTTTGGACCACTCCTCTTCACAAAACTGTTTCAGTGTAGCAATATTCTTGGGATGTCTGGTGTGAATCGCTCTCTTAAGATCATGCCACAGCATTTCAATCGGGTTGAGGTCAGGACTCTGACTGGGCCACTCCAGAAGGCGTATTTTGTTTTGTTGAAGCCATTCTTTTGTTGAATTACTTGTATGCTTTGGGTCATTGTCCTGTTGCATCACCCATCCTCTGCGGAGCTTCAGTTGGCGGACAGATGGTCTTACGTTTTCCTGCAAAATGTCTTGATAAACTCTGGAATTCATTTTTCCATCAATGACAACAATCCGTCCAGGCCCTGAGGCAGCAAAGCAGCCCCAAACCATGATGCTCCCTCTGCCATGTTTCACAGTGGGGATGAGGTTTTGATGTTGGTGTGCTGTGCCTTTTTTTCTCCACACATAGTGTTGTGTGTTTTTTCCAAACAACTCAATTTTGGTTTCATCTGTCCACAGAATATTTTGCCAGTAGTGCTGTGGAACATCCAGGTGCTCTTTTGCAAGCTTCAAATGTGCTGTAATATTCTTTTTGGACAGCAATGGCTTCCTCCGTGGTGTCCTCCCATGTACTCCATTCTTGTTTAATGTTTTCCTTATTGTAGATGTGTCAACAAAAATGTTAGCATGTGCCAGAGATTTCTGTAAGTCCTTAGCTGACACTCTCGGATTCTTCTTTACTTCATTAAGCATTCTGCGCTGTGCTCTTGCAGTCATCTTTACAGGACGACCACGCCTAGGGAGAGTAGCAACAATGCTGAACTTTTATTCCATTTGTAGACAGTCTGTCTTACCGTGGACACATGAACATCAAGGCTTTTGGAGATACTTTTGTAACCCTTTCCAGCTTCATGCAAGTCAACAATTCTTGATCGTAGGTCTACTGAGAGCTTTTTCTGCAAGGCATGGATCACATCAGGCAGTGCTTCTTGAAACCAGTAAACCCAAAACTGGTGTATGTTTTTAAAGGGCAGGACAGCTTTCAGCAACACATCCAATAATATCACACTGATTGGACTCAAGGTTGGCTCTCTCCTGGCTCCAATTAGCTCTTGGAGAAGTCATTAGTCTAGGGGTTCACATACTTTTTCCACCCTAAACTGTGAATGTTTACATGTTCTGTTCAATAAACACATGAAAACATATAATGTTTGTGTTGTATTATTTTAAGCAGACTGTGGTTTTCAAATTGTTGTGACTTAGATGAAGATCAGAGCACATTTTATGACCAATTCCTGCAAAACTCCACGTAATCCCAAAGGGTTCACATACTTTTTCTTGCCACTGTATTATATATATCGTTCTTTCCGGCAGATTCATAACATGTCATTATTATATGTATACGTCATGTCCTGCCTGAACGATCTAACAAAAAATGCAATAAAATTTGAATTTTCAATAATCTACAGCATTTTAAGTGTTTTTTTCACATTTTATCATGCGAATGTTTGCAGTTATATTTTCTATGAGTTGCGCTTGTTAAAAAAATAAAATGGGGGACTCGTTACATTTTTTGGGGGGAAAATTACGGGATTTTTAACAAACTCACCCCATAGAAAAATCGCTAGTGCCGCATCATTGTTCACATTATAATTGAAATGGGAACAATATTGCTGCATTAATAAAACAAAAAACTTTTTTATTTTTTTTATTTTCATTCTTATTTTTTTACTCTTAACATGGTCAGGTTTGGTATCATTGGAAAGGCCATGCTCTGACCGTTCCAATGATACCAAACATTAACTCCTAGCTGCCACGGATCAGGAGATGGGGGGTTTCAGTGACCCCCCCCTATCTACACCATTTGTGGCAGCTAGGGGGTTAACTCCAGAACTGACATCATCGTGCTATGCGCGATGACGTCAGTTGTCTGGGGAGATCCTGGAAGCTCTGTCAACCTCCAATATGTCGGCCAGCTCCAGGAAGGGACTGCGATACGGCGCTGTTGGCGCCTGTCGAGATTTATATTCAATAAGAAACTTATACGAGATATAAATATCAATGGTTTATATTTACTAGAAATTCTCCTAAATTCTTTTAATTGTCTGTGCTTTGCTTTGAAGAATACACTAATCAATAATCGGATAAAAACATATATATTGATTACGTATACAAAATAGTTTCAAATCTCATATCATAAACAAAGATTTATAAAACAACCACATCCATCCATCAGCACATAGTAGACACTAGCTTCTCAATATATGTATCTCCTGTTAGTAACTGCATATATGATTTAATATCATTTACTTTATCAGTTAGTAACTATACACAAATGGTTAATAAACATTTCTGCTTAACGAAATCAATTAACATGTTAAACATTGGTTTTCTGGGAAATACAAGCTAGATCTTGTGGAGATATATGTATCGCTCTATGCTACGTGGATCAACAAAAGATGAGCTATCACTTATTCTATTTCTAGAATGATAAGTAATAAAACCTTATTTAGTGAATCCTCCCCTAATATCGAAGATTAAACTCCTAATCTTCTACTTTTTATATTGTAGTTATATAATTCCTTGCTTATTAATTTCAATCACAGTAATTTCCAAATTATATATACAATTGTGTTCAAAATTATTCAACCCCCACTGAAATTGAGTGTTTTGGCCAGTTTGACATTGATTTTGATCAGTCATCTTGCTTACAATTAAATCAAAGAGGCACGTGTAGGTCAGACAAATATAACATAACATTTATAATGAAATATCCACAAATGTCTTTTCTGTGCTCACATCATTCTCAGTTTTATTCAACCCCCAAGTGACATTCAATCTTAGTACTTAGTACAACATCCTTTTACAGTTATAACAGCTTTTAAACATGAAGCCTAGCTTGACACAAGTGTCTTGCAGTGATCTATGGGTATCTTCGCCCATTCGTCATGGGCAAAAGCCTCCAGTTCAGTCACATTCTTAGGCTTGCGCACTGCAACTGCTTTCTTTAAGTCCCACCAGAGGTTCTCAATCGGATTTAAGTCAGGTGACTGCGATGGCCACTCCAAAATGTTCCAGCCTTTAATCTGCAACAATGCTCTAGTGGACTTGGAGGTATGCTTGGGATCATTGTCCTGTTGAAAGGTCCAACGTCTCCCAAGCCTCAGGTTTGTGATGGACTGCATCACATTGTCATCCAATATCTCCTGGTACTGAAGAGAATTCATGGTACCTTGCACACGCTGAAGCTTCCCTGTACCTGCAGAAGCAAAACAGCCCCAAAGCATGATTGACCCCCGCCATGCTTCACATTAGGCAAGGTGTTCTTTTCTTCATAGGCCTTGTTCTTCCTCCTCCAAACATAGCGTTGATCCATGGGCCCAAACAGTTCTAATTTTGTTTCATCAGTCCACAGAACACTATCCCAAAACTTCTGTGGTTTGTCCACATGAATTTTGGCATACTGCAGTCGACTCTTCTTATTCCTTGGAGACAGCAAGGGGGTGCGCCTGGGAGTTCTGGCATGGAGGCCTTCATTACGCAGTGTGCACCGTATAGTCTGAGCTGAAACTTCAGTACCCACATCTGACAAATCTTTTCTCAGTTCCTCAGCAGTCACACGGGGACTTTTCTCCACTCTACGCTTCAGGTAGCGCACAGCAGTCGAAGTCAGCATCTTCTTTCTGCCACGACCAGGTAGCGTTTCAACAGTGCCCTTTGCCTTGAATTTGCGAATGATGCTTCCTATGGTCTCTCTTGGTATGTTTAACATCTTTGCAATCTTCTTATTGCCATTGCCCTTCCTGTGAAGAGTAATCACCTCTTCTCTTGTCTTCCTGGACCATTCTCTTGACTTCACCATGTTTGTAACCACACCAGTAAATGTCTAGAAGGAGCTGAGTTTCACAGTCATTTTAAAGCTGCCTAATTGGTGCTTATTATGCTTTATTGCTGCTCCGTGACATCCACAGGTGTTTTCAATACCTGATTGAAAACACTTGAATGAACCTCTGTTCTTCAGAGTGGTAGTCTTTTTAAGGGGTTGAATAATTGTGTCAATGAAGAATTCACAAAAGAATCATTTACTACTGTATTACAAAACCAATTGATGTCATTTTAGTTGCATATGGTTCTTTAAAAAGTCCTTGTAGGATTTCATTCTGAATACAATTACAAATGTACACTAAATTCCCTAAAACCCTTTACAGCATTGGGGGTTGAATAATTTTGAACACAACTGTGTGTGTATATATATATATATATATATATCTCTTTGTATTTCACTTTGCAACAATTACTTTAGGATAAAATCCTTATATCCGATTCTTCTTCAGATCTCTATCTGCAGATTTAGAAATATTTTGAAGACTCTGGATCTGTTGCAAGAAATACTCCAGATATATATAATTACATTAATTCTTTCATTTTGCTTTCTCATACACTACCTCTCCAAGATCTGGTCTGTAATTGCAGCAGCAATATTCTTTATGTAATATTGTTTTGGAATATGTGAAAATTATCAATGTCAGATATTCAATGCATGTGAGTTAGAGGTGTGGACCTGAATGTATTGGGTGTTGGAATGATCTGCAATCTGAATCAATGCATGATCGTGTTTTGGGATGATCTCAAGTGCATTGTCCTGGGATGGTCTCAATGTCAATGCATTATCGTGTCCAGGAATGATCTGAAGTGCATTGCCCTGGGATGGTCTCAATGTCAATGCATTATCGTGTCCTGGAAGGATCTGAATCTTGCAACGAACAGTACAGCTCCAATTATAGTCAATTTGACGTCACTGACAATCTACCCCTTTTATTTAAATATTTTTCTCTATATTAATATAATATTTACTATGCCTTGAGGGCAGTGTTGCTCTTCAAATTAATTCCACAATTAAATTTTTATATATCTTATCTCAGGTCAAAAGATCAATCTGTCTTAACAAAGACCCTATATTCAATCCTAGACTTTAGATCTCTCCTGTCAAAATTAAATTAATATCTCTACTCCTCTCAAAGCTTTTACTAAATAAATTCATTTCTAGTTAAAATCAACAGAATCTATTCTTCAGTAATTATACTGTTCACCAGTTCTACACTCTACAAAATATATATTGGAGAATCTATTTTTACTGTGAATTGATTACATATCTATTATTCTAATATTGATTAGATAAATATTCACGAAGTATATTTTTTAATTTGTTCCTATACCCAGAAAGAAAATATCTTTTTATTTTTAAGGACTTGTTAAAACGAACCAATAAATTTAAATCTGACATGTCTGGCACTTAGCTCAGCATTATATCACATAAAAACATTTTATCGTTTATAACATCATGTCTGGCATTTATAGAAAAAAAATAACTCTTAAGGTTCACCTAGCCATAAACTATTTAAAAAAAATCTCTGTCCATTTCTAAAACTAGGGAAAATTGAAAAAGAAAGACTTTACATTAAAACAAGATGGCTACAGGCATCTATTTTAATTTTTCCATTAATATACCCGACACGCCGAATTGTGATCCAGCCCCCAAGGGGTTAAAGCCAGCCACCGCTTGGAAGAGCAGGCTTTGCCCTTCCAAACAGTACCTGGCTTTTGCTCCTGCCCCTTACGGAAGGTGAGGGAGCGCGGTCCAAAGGACCTCACCCCCTCCCCTTCAGGCACCTTCCCCGCAATGGCGAGGGGCCTGTAATAGATGTCATCGCGCTGCTGCAATGACATCTATTAGTGCCCACGGCGGTCCCGGTTGCTGGGCTGAGATCAAGGATGTCAGCCTGCACCGGGGGGCACAGTGATCGCCGGAATCTGGCCGATCACTGGCTGCAAAGGGAGGGCCGCAGCCACCGCTTCCTCCGCAGCGAAGTGGTTAACGCATGCCACCCAGATTACCTTCCTAATGCTGAACCTCACAAAAATCAGTGCATCGGTGATTCGCTAGCTTACATTGCACTCCCCATCTTAAGTATGGGATGCGCAACCAATAATTAGCGTTAGTAAGGTATTACAAAGTCCTAGTGCGAATTACCGCACTGAGCATTAACCAAAAAGTTACGACATCTAGAAGCTAACTGATAATTTTGGTTACACAATATGATCTTAAGCCCTTAAAGACCTGATGTACATAGTACGTCCTGGGAAGATTCCCCATAAGGACCAAGGATGTACTATGTACGTCATGATCCTTTATCCCCCCCTCCCAATACTCACCTCTCTGGCCGGGGTCCCACGCCGCAATGACTTCTCTGAAGTTTGCCCAATGTTTTTATGGGCCCCAGATGTCACTTTGATGTCATCGCCGTGCGCGATGTCATTTTCAGGCACCCCCGTGCCTACAGGGTGAACCTGAAAGGGGAGGTGGTGAGATATTTTGGACCCCTCACCCTCCCCCACAGCTGGAACTAGAAAAAGGGCTGTTACAGAAAAAAGAAAAAACGATTTTAAAAAAAGGAATTCTTTTTCGCAAAAAAATCCCAAAAAAGTCTTGAAGATCCAAAAAATATATTAATAAAGAGACTTTATACTGCAGAATATTATAATCAATGGTTTATTAGATATTGTATTAAAACGGGAATATTTTTATCATTGAAGCC
Source organism: Leptobrachium leishanense (assembly GCA_009667805.1). Taxonomy (NCBI): domain Eukaryota; kingdom Metazoa; phylum Chordata; class Amphibia; order Anura; family Megophryidae; genus Leptobrachium; species Leptobrachium leishanense. The sequence goes on from CM019064.1 coordinate 255,129,002, forward strand.
TATGGGATTAGCCTGAATAGACCTGTCGAATGAAACCAACAAACAGCACTGCAATTCGGCAACTTTTCACTGCTGGTTTTTGTTCTCTGAATAGACGAAGCATTACTTCTCTATGGGGATTTCACTGCCCTCGAACAGGCACCGAACAGGCACCGTATGTGCAGGCAATTCGCCAGGATTTGGCGAAATGCCTGTTCTCTGAATAGCCGAATGGCCAGGAAAGGTAACCGTATGCTGAATTTCACTGTTCGGTTACCTTTCGGCCACAATTCGGATCTCTTTGAATAACCCTGCATGTATCCAGCCCGAATGTGGCTCGGGGTTACCGCTCTCAGCAGTGACATTTAACCGCGAGCCACACTCGGGAATACCACCAGGGGGCTGGATTAATGCATCAATTCTGACATATAAAATATGTCACAATCGGACCTCCAGGAAGGTTAAGGAAACATGAAAAAAACAATTTTTTAAAAAAAACAAAACAGAAAAAAGATCCTAAATAATCTAGAAATAAAGAGACTTTTTTTAAAGCAGATTAAAATAATAAATAGTCCCCCCTCCTTTTTTCTGTCCCTCTTTTTCTTTCTTTTCGTCTTACTACTTTTTCTACTTTTTATTACCTCCCTGCCTCTGCGAGATGTTTCTTTTATAATGGTAAAATCTAGGTATTACGGGGTCTGTGTATATACGATTGATGTCAGCTTTCTTTATGTATTTCCCTGCTTTACCTTAACCCCTTAGTGACCAGGCGGTTTTACACAAATCCGTCTTTTAGTGACCGCTGCTGTTTTTACGTTTCTGCGCTGTTAGTGTTTAGGACAACTTTTCCTCTTACTCGTTTATTCGACCCACACATATTATACACCCTTTTTCCCGCCATTAAATGGACTTTCTAGAAATACCATTATTTCCATCATATCGAATAATTTACTATAAAAAAAAATATGAAATATGAGGAAAAAAATGGTAAAAACACACTTTTTCGTAATTTAATCCCCAAAATCTACAACCACCCAAAAAGACCCCGGCTAAATAGGTTCAAAATTTTGTCCCGAGACTAGAAATACCCAATTTTAACATGCGTTTGCTTTTTAACCCCTTCACTGCTGAGACAGTTCACCTATGTGCGCTGCGCTCATTCTGACCATTTTGTGCTAATTATTTTTAGATGACAGCCTAGGTCCTATTTAATTAAACTCCCCCCAGACAAAAAAACTTTTAAAAAAAAAAAAAAAAATTTATTTTATTTAATTTTTATTTTTTTATTTTTTTATTTAATTTTTTTTTTAATTTTCTTTTAAAACCAAACCTGGTCATGTTTGGTATCATTTGAAAGGCCATAATCAGGCATTTTAAATGATGGCAAATATGACCATCCAGCTGCCATGGATCGGGAGATAAAGGGATCCTTAGGATCCCCTTATCTCTACATGGCAGCTAGAGGGTTAACTGGCACACTGACATCCTCACACATATGGTGAGGTTGTCAGTGGGTGGGGTGGGACCTGGAGGCTTGGCTGACATCCAAGATGTCAGCCCCCCTCCAGGTTTGAATCGCGTTTTGGCGCCAATTGGCGCCGAAAAGCGATCCGGCGGCGAAACTGTTAATGCCATACACCGCTGGATAGGGGAGGCTCTCCCCTCTCCAGCGGTGCAAACGGTATCTCCCTAGCTTCAATGGTTGGGGAGATAGAGGGCTCCGAAGGAGCCCACCCTCCCCTCCATTGAAACACATGGGGGCACCTTCTGATGACGTCACCACGCAGCGTGGCGACGTCATCAGCCTCGCCTGCCCATGTAAATCACATGGGCAGGCTTCCTCCCTGCCAGATCGCCGTGGGATCCGACGAGGGAGGTGAGTATCGGGCGGGAGGGGGATTTGGCGCCGCTGACGTACCCTGTACGTCCGCGGGTCTAAGGGAGACCCGAGGACAGGACGTACAGGGTGCGTCAGGGGTCATTAAGGGGTTAAATAAAGTCTTTAAAAAATAATAAAGATAATAAAAAGTTTATTAGTTATTGAATTAAAACAGGAATATTTTTAAGAAAAAACGAAAAAACAACTTTATTAAAGACAATTATGAAAAACAATCCACACAAAAATACGAAACAACATACATAAAAAACACAGTGGAGAGCAATAATAAAGCGTTCTGATATGTCAAAAAATAAGACTTGACACCATGTCCTATTAGGACCAAGTGGTAATGGTGCCACCCTAGTGAAAAATGGGTTCCCAATTACGGGTAATCATACAGGGTGTATAGCTCTACTACTAGTATAAGAGTTAGATAACGTAGGACAGAATTGTAAGCCACAGGGGTGGAAAGGGAAATATATACTGCATCCAAGCGTCCCAGCTGATAGTTTAAGAAAAACAGTTCTATGGCAAAGGACATCTGGTTGTAATAATCTCACACAGAATGCCAGTGTCTACATTGATCAAATTTTGAAGAATTTTGTATATGAGCTTCCTTCCTATATTAGAGATTCCACACAGATGCTTCAATTTCTATCAAATCTTACTCTGACAGAGAACGTACTTCTATGTAGCTTGGACGTCGAGTCACTATATAGCTGCATTCCTCACAATTTAGGACTCGAGCACGTAAAATACTATTTGGATCGTAGAGGCGAAAAACATAAGAAACATACTACCTTTGTCTTACAATTATTACAATTTATACTCACACATAATTTTTTTCTCTTTGACCATAAGTTTTATAGGCAGATCACTGGGACTACCATGGGAACATAAATGGCACCATCCTATGCCAACCTACACTTAGGTTGGTGGGAACAGTTTGTTGTTAATGGTCCGGAATTCATCAAATATCAACATAGAATCATTGAATGGAAATGTTATATCGATGATATTTTTATTTTGTGGGACGGGAGTCGTGACAGCTTCATCGACTTTGTAAATAAACTTAATCATAATGATCTAAACCTTAAGTTCACCTTTGAAATTCAAAAACCTACTATTAATTTCCTAGATGTCTCGATCAATAAATCCCCTGACAGACAAATAATGACCACACTATATAGAAAAGAGACAGCAACCAACAATCTTCTTAATTGGGAGAGTTTCCACCCTCCTCCCCTTAAACGGGGAATACCAATAGGACAGTACATTCGATTAAGAAGAACTTGTTCATCCTTGGAAGACTTTAAGATTAAAGCCAAGGATCTTAGGGCGATGTTTAAACAAAAAGGATACCTTAATCGATGCCTGAAGAGGGCATATCAAAATGCCCTCCTTACTAACCGTGATTTGACCTTACAGGATAAACAAAAAAATACGGATACTTGCATTAGAATGATTGGCAATTTTGATACGGGCTGGTATGAAATTCGGAAAATCTGTGAACGTTACTGGCCTTTACTTACACAAGATCTGCACCGTCAAAAAGCTTTGACAAAACACGCTTCAATAACATCACGTCGTTGTTCTAATATCGGTGACCAAGTTGTTCAGTCATTTTTCAACTACAAATTCTCCAAAAACTAGTTGGCTGAGCAAACCGCCTATTGGAACGTTTAAATGCGGTAAATGTAAAGGCTGTAAATACATACAGAAAGACTCTAAAGAATTCACTAATTTTGATAACAGTGAAAGATTTATGGTTAAAGATTTTTCTAACTGTAATACATCTGGCATGGTGTATCTTCTTACGTGTAGTTTTGGGGTTAAATATATCGGTAAAACCTTTCGTCCACTGAAATTGAGAATTTTAGAACATGTACGTTCAGTGCGTTACCCACGGGATACTCCAATATCTAGAGATTTACGCCTTAAACATCAGAATAATGCTGAAGGTCTTAAGTTTATGGTAGTTGAACAGGTCCAGATTGGACCTCGAGGTGGAAATTTTGATAAAAAACTTTGTCAAAGAGAAGCCTACTGGATTTACAAATTGGGAACTAAAAATCCAGGTGGCATAAATGAAGGTTTTACTTTTACCCCCTTTATTGATAGCACTACCTGAGTTACCTGCCATATACTGTATGTATTGACATACCTAACCTTACAACTTTTGTTTTATGTAATCTTGTATAATAATTCGTTCACACATTTCACTATTTTTCTAAACTGGGACATCGATACATTTCTGTAGTTTCTTATTTTATAGGCATTCTCCTTTTTTTATGACATTAGATGGGTTTGTTTATTTTTCCCGAGCATGTAATGTTTCTCTTTGTGTCTCAGAGCCCCTTAATTGAAGGTTTTGGTTCTTTACGATATAAAGTAGATTACTCTCCCTCTTTTTGCGTATATGGCAACTAATTGTGCTATAACTTAGATCCGCCGGTCAAATGTCTATCTGCAAAATAAACTAGTTTCTTTCCGGCGATTTCGTTAGTTGCCTAGCAATAAGACACCTTCTCCATATTGGAATGGGAATTCTTCTGGCAGGCCGATGGTTACTTAGCAACGAGACACTTTCTCCATATTGGAAGGGGAACTTCTGCGTTTAAAATCTTAGCTCCAATGGAAATTACGTACTGGCTTGAAGAAGTCACATGTCTAAACCACATGTCTAATTTACATACTTAATTATTTGTCTTTTTCCGATGTGCCTTATTAATTCGAAGAGTATATATGGATGCCCCTGTAATGAGTAACATCACTCCTGAGGAAGCCGTGACCCTAAAACGGCGAAACGCGTTGAGTTTTTTACTTAGAGTATGATACTCTTTTAACAGTCACTTTTTTCAATCAATGCTTCTGATAAACCTTTGGGTTGATTTGTGGCGTGGCCACTACTTGTATGACTCTATATCTAAAAGCAACTAGCTACACTTTGCTACATGTTGCAGTAACTACAAACTAATGATATGGAATTATATGGAAATTGTTTGGCTAAGCCATAGCTTTGTGTGGTTATATGGTTAATTTAACCGAATAACGATTCTATATCTAAAAGCAACTAGCTACACTCTACTATATGGTGCAGTAATTACAAGCTTATATGGAATTATATGGAAATTGTTTGGCCAAGCCATAGCTTTGTGTGGTTAGATGGCTGATGTAACCTAATACCCCCTCCTTTTTTTTTTTTTTTTTGGGACTCCATTATATGTATGTGTTTAATATCGAAATATTGGGCTGAATGCAGACCTTGATGATATACAACATCTACTTATTTAAATCAAGCCTATCGGCTGGGCTATTCCACTATTCTCCGGTGTGTAAGATAAACAGTGACTTGAATTTAGTTTCTTTATGTGGCTCTATGCAATATAATCAGCATTCAGAATAATTCCCATAAGCTGGTCTGAGATGCTACCTGATAGCATACTCGTATGTAGAACTATATGCCTTTATGCTTCTAATCACTGTGCAGCAATTATTGTAGCATTATATGAAAGTTGTTTGGTCGGACTACTCCATGTGTCTACCTGATTAATCAATCTAAACAAAGCTTTTTTGGGACCACACCTGTCTATATGCCTACGCATAAGACAATTGAATGTTTCTTCTAATTAAACCTCATTTAAACGTCTACGTGTACAACATATGATGTACCATCGGCTGGGCTATATACAAATGTACTAGATGAATGACATGGAATGGCCCAACGCTGACATTGTATTACGTCGTTTAATGAAGGTTCCTGCCGGGCCAGTCGATCATTCTGTTAAATAGATAAGTGATTTAATTAAGTTTCTTTTTGGTACCCTGATATCCCAAATTGTGCATTTATTTTAAACCAAAGAATCTTCTATATGGTTTTGTGCACTAATCAAGTATTCCAATATATCAGTCTGGGAGGTCACCTGACAATACTTCGATGTTTCAATTTATAATTGCTGGTTTGGTTCCCAATTGCATTCACAGATGATACTGTGTCTTTTGCCATAGAACTGTTTTTCTTAAACTATCAGCTGGGACGCTTGGATGCAGTATATATTTCCCTTTCCACCCCTGTGGCTTACAATTTTGTCCTACGTTATCCACAATTATACTAGTAGTAGAGCTATACACCCTGTATGATTACCCGTAATTGGGAACCCATTTTTCACTAGGGTGGCACCATTACCAATGGTCCTAATAGGACATGGTGTCAAGTCTTATTTTTTGACATATCAGAACGCATTATTATTGCTCTCCACTGTGTTTTTTATGTATGTTGTTTCGTATTTTCGTGTGGATTGTTTTTCATAATTGTCTTTAATAAAGTTGTTTTTTCGTTTTTCTTTATCTATTTTTGGGTTACCCCCTTTTCCTTTGGAAGTGTAGGTACTTCCGTTATACCGTTGTTCATAGGAATATTTTTAACACCGAAGCTGTGGGATTCACCTGAATAAACCTGCCGAATGAAAACACTGAACAGGGCATTTCGGCAACTTTTCACTGCTGTTCGGTGTTCTCTGAATAGATTAACCATTGCTTCTCTGAGGAATTTCACTGCCTTTGAACAGGCACCGTATTTTCAGGCAGGTTGCCAAAATTTGGCGAACTGCCTGCTCTCTGAATAGCCGAATGGCCCCAAAATGTCGCTGTACTCTGAATTCCAGTTTCCAGTTGCATTTCAGGGCCAGTTCGGCTCTCTCTGAATAACCCCTATAGAACCCTATACCCTTCCTCACGCTAAAATGTGGTCGCTAACAGGGAAAACCTTATTTGACATTATAATATAAAGAACCTCCATTTGTCTCCAGACAATTCTCTGAAGAATGTTAGCTGCTTATGGAGCACATCCCTCTCAACCTTGTGCCTGTATACTGAAGTGGAATCAGGCTGGAAGATGGTCGCCATTATGAGCCAGGCGGCCATCTTGTTCAGGATATTGGTTCACTTGAAAATAACTAGGTAGGTTTTAGCTGAAACTAGAATGAAGTATACGAAGAAATTTAGGAATGTGTTAGATTAGCAGAAAAGCAATTAAAACCTGAGAAAGATCTAGGCTGTTCCTGGCACGTAGGGACAGAATGAGAAGTGGATACACCAAGGTCACAGAGGCCCGCAGAGAGACAAAGGGAAGCATAGAAGACAGACTAGGTTTTATCTGCAACAAATAAACACAGGCGCTAGGGAGGTGAGCACAGCCCGGACTGAGGGTAACAGCAAATCATGATCTGTCGAAACTAACATGAAGTTTGCCAATTTAATGGAATGTTTTTGTATTAGATTAAGGGAGGTATTAACCCACGTGGGGTGGGATAGTGTCATCGGGAGGTGGGTTAATTGGGATGTACCTAATTATGTATTTGGGGTATAAGATCTCATGTCACGGTGAGTTCGATGCTCACTCTTTGCGATTCAATCCTGTGTGAGCATTTGTGTGATGACACAAATAAAGTTTGCCTTTCCTGAAGAGACTCGTGTTCAGACAATCCTTGCTAGTGTCCGGTCCGGACTCGTCCCGAGTGAACCTAGCAGATTCCGGTTACATTTCTGGGGGCTCGATAGCCGGGATACGAGGCCCTTTGCCGGCACGGCAACGACTGTTGGACACTGTAGCGGTTGACTGCAGGTGCGAGTGATCCTGTCGGTTGGGCGTCCGTTGAAGGTGAGCTGACATCTGCAGGTGCCAAGCAGGATTTCCTGTTCAGTGGACCTCGTCTCGTCCCAAACGGACCCCCGGCCCGGGAACACTGGGACACCAACGAGTCTGAGGAAACAGCGAGCAGCGCGGCGATAGGTAAAGTGTCTTCTATGTTTGTATGTGTATCAGAGATACCGGTATAAAGGGAAACGTCCGACCATAGTTGGATAAGGAGACCCACGGTCTCATTGACATACCGAACCCGCCTCCGAAAGCACGGACAATCAAAGGAGCCAGAGTGGCTAGTGCGTGTCTGGACCCGGGGAATCGGATGTTAACCAAAGGGTAGTTCTGTATGTGAGGAAGAGGGTAGCCACGTGGAGTTGCATAGTCGTAGTCAGTGATTGTAAATAGAGCTTCTGCACGTGGACAAGGAAAGGAGGAGGGATTTCTGTGACCGGGCTGAGAGCCCTGAGTCAGTGCTAGTGTGTACGTCGTGTAGTGAAGAGGGCCCATTGGGGCCAGCGGTAGCTGCAGAGCAAGTGGTGCCAAGTGGGTGGAATTACCCATAGACAAATTGGAATTGCATACGGAAGTGTAGTTATAGAACGGGGTGCACATAGTCACAAGCAGACAAGAGTTAGAGTTCTATTAACTGGGTATAAGGAGCCAAAAGGAGGGACGGCATGCCCTCGGCTAGTAGAAAGAGTAGAATTGTTTATGTATTGTTTTGTGCTGAAAGTATCTGGTACTGTATGGGTTGTGAGTGATTGCTGTGAGTGCTGTGAGTGATTGTGCGCCTACTTGCCTAGCGAGGAAGCAAACTTGAGAGTGGACTCCCAGGGTATGTTTCCGGTTCAGGCGACTGCAATCGGCTACTGACGGAGGAAGCGAATACGATATATATGAATTGTTGACTACCAGACAGTAAATTTCAAGTGTTTTGTGCTAAACATAATATCTGCATTGTGAGAAGGTTACCGCCCGTAAGAGTAACAATGGGCAACGGGTCGTCCACACCCAAGAAGGGTGAGACGTCCTTGGGGTATATGGTGCGGAATATTGAAGTGTTGTATGCAACACATGATTATGGAATGGATTTGAGTAAAAAAAAGTTAAAATTATTGTGTACAATGGTGTGGCCACAGTTAGTTCCAGATTGGCCAGAACAGGGGTCTATGGACCCGGAGTTAATACAGAGAGTGCACTCCCAAGTCACCGGGAAATGCGGGCATCCTGAACAGTACCCGTATATAGATATATGGAGGTACTGTGTGAGAGATAAAAGCCATTTTGTTATGTTAGTAGGGCAAAGGAAAAAAAAAAAAAGGATGGCCTCAAATAATATAAATAGGAGTGTGAAAATAAGTCTACATATACGGTATATTTAGTGTTTTAATATACCAGTAAATTAAACAAAGATAATTTACAAGCCCTGTGTGTGGATTATGTAATGATCTGCAGGAGTCTCTGAGCCCCCACTTCCCCCTGGGCCAGAAGAAAGAGAGAACAGTTTTTTTTTTCCCTTTCTCGTATTCGCTCCCCCCCTCCTTTCTGACACACACTGTCTGCACGGAGGGGAGGGAGGGAGTCAATTTTTTGTTCTCTGATGAACAGGGAAAGTAACCCTTTATGTGTCTGTGCAGCGAATTTAAGTTTACCAGAGAAATAAAGAAGAAAAATTACTATGTTTAGCTCATTTTTAATGTGTGCTACAATAGAATGCAGGAAGTCTGTCGAGTGCAAGATGTATGTTTTTATTTTGTGTTGATATATTTGGTTAAGTCTGTCTTGACAGACTATTTTAAAATAGTTTTATATAATCTAGTCTATATGTGAGAAAGTTTTATATTGTCTAGTATTGATGTCCATTTGTTTCAAGCAATATTGTGTAATGTATTGATATTATTCCAAAAACTCTAGTTTTGTTCAGAGCTAGAATTAAATAAAAGAGGGTGTCCTGGTTTTTATATTGTTACAGAGTGTAACAATAGTGAGTATTTATAATACAACATGTATTTTATGAAGTAAATTTAAAGTATATAATATACAATATTGTCTACCAAAATATAGTAAAAAAAATTTAACAAATTAAATAGAGATATATGAAACGGTTAGAAGATAATATTAAAAGAGCAGTTCGAGAAATAATTAAAGTAACTAGTTTTATACTGTTTCATGTCCTATATAGTTAAGATATAGCGAAAGTATGATTAAAAAAATATATATATATTTCTATTTAACTTCTGATGAGATAGTTATTCTATTGTTATAAGAGTATTTTATATGATTACTGATTTTATTTTTATTTTTTTCTGATGTGGTATTAAGAGTCCGTTTTGACTACGGGAGAGAGACCTCTGTGATTATTGTTTGTATATGTAGATGGTATTTCTTTTTAGTTAAAATATACAATGTGTATATGTATATGCCCGAATGTCCCATCCAGCTCCTGGGGCGGGATATCCTTTGCAAATTGCAAGCCCGAATTACATTTCTTCCCGGGGGACATGCTAGATTAGACCTGTCTGAGAGTGGCAGCTCTACATGGCAGTACAGCCCAGCCAGCCAGCGTACCCAGCCTGTAATAAAATTGCAGTAATTATGCCAAGAGAAGAAAAATAGTGAACGGCACCAACTCTGCCGGCCGCCCCAGACCTGTACACACTACTCCTTGAAATTCCTGGAGTCTGGGCGGAGGAAAACCCGCCCGGACTAGCTGTAAATATTCCTCCAGTATATGTGGATTTAAAGCCTGGTGCAATGCCTGTGGCTCTAAGACAATATCATATCCCACAAAAAGCCAAGCAGAATATCCAGATATATTTGCAGAGACTTAAAGACCACGGCATATTGAAATTCTGCATGTCACCGTGGAACACACCCCTGTTACCAGTACTGAAAGAGGGCACACAAGAGTACCGCCCAGTCCAAGATTTACGGGCCGTCAACGAAGCCACAGTAACTCTACACCCAGTGGTTCCCAATCCATACAATTTATTGTCATTAATTCCTGGTGATACAAAATATTACATGGTGCTTGATTTAAAAGATGCTTTTTTCTGCATCCGTCTGGATCCGGCAAGCCAACCCCTTTTTATTTTTCAGTGGGAGGAATCTACAATGGCTGCGCGCTCAGCCAGGATCTCCTATCCTTCAACACTCAGCCAGACAAAATTGTTTTACTACAATATGTAGATGATTTATTGTTTACATCCTCCACAGAAAAAGACTGTTTTTCCGCCACAAATGCTCTGCTGCATCTGCTGTGCCACGCAGGTTACAGAGGGTCCAAAAAGAAAGCACAAATATGCAAATAAAATGTAAAATACCTAGGTTGTCAATTAACAGGTACCAAGCGTGCATTGGGGGCAGAGAGAAAAGAAGCAGTATGCCGAATACCCCAACCAAAGACAAGGAGACAAGTCCGTGAATTCCTGGGAGCTGCAGGCTTCTGCCGCCTGTGGATCCCCAACTTCGCAGATATTGCTAAGCCCCTTCATCAAGCCACCAAGGGGGGAGAGCATGACACCTTCCTCTGGGAAGAAGAGCAAACAGCAGCTTTACTGAAATTAAAAACTTTACTAATGGAAGCTCCAGCACTAGGACTGCCAGATCACAGCAAGCCCTTCCAACTGTATGTGCATGAACACAATCAAACAGCTACAGGAGTGCTGATTCAGAACTTTGGCTCATGGCCAAGGCCTGTGGTCTATCTATCCAAACAACTTGACCCTGTGGCCTGCGGCCTACTCCCATGCCTGAAAGCTGTGGCAGCCACCGCAATGCTGATAGCAGAAGCAGACAAGCTGACCCTTGGACAAGTTCTTCATGTCAAGGTACCGCATGCTGTCAAAGCCCTGCTTGATGTAAAAGGAAGCTACTGGTTCAGCAACAGCCGGATGACGAAAGTACCAAGCTATGATGTGTGAGAATCCACGGGTTCATTTGGACCTCATCGCTACCTTAAACCCTGCTACTTTACTGCCTGACTGCGAAGAGGATCCAGATCATGAATGCCTCCAAGTCATGGAAGAAGTGTTCAGTAGCAGGCCAGATTTGAAAGACGTACCCCTAGACAAATACAATCTACAGCTATTCACTGATGGTAGCAGTTACATGGATGATGGGAAGAAAGTCTCCGGCTATGCAGTTGTCTCAGCAGAAGAAATTATTGAAGCAAATCCTCTACCAGGCCATATATCTGCACAACTGGCTGAAATAACAGCCCTAACCAGGCTCTGGAAATCTCCGAAGGCAAAAGAGTAAATATCTATACTGATTCCAAATATGCCTTTATGACTGTCCATGCACATGGTGCACTCTACAAAGAAAGAGGCCTACTTACTTCCTCAGGACAACAAATCAAGTATGCAGCTGAAATCGCAGCCCTCCTAGAAGCTGTATGGAAACCAAGGGCAGTCAGTATTATGCACTGTCGTGGCCACCAGAAAGGTCATGATGAAATCCCAAAAGGCAACAGGCGCGCTGACCAGGCCGCAAAAGCGGCTGCAAAACCATTGCTAACAACTGATCAAGCCAAGGTCCTGCTCTGCAAGCAAGGAGCTCAACCTCCCATGCCAAATTACGAGTTTTACAGGAATTGGAGAAAATTTGAACCAAAAGGCGAATTTATTGAAATTATTTTACACAACTGGCACAATGACTATGAACTATTAGAACTTAAGCATGATTATATCCAATGGCTTTTCCCAACACGGTCCCAAGGCTGAAATTTCTACTCCACTCCTCTGAACCCTCAAGAGACACGTCTTATGATTAACACCTCAGAAGTTCAGCAAAGACTCTGCAGAGCATACAAAATGATGCTGAAATTCTTCGGCGTAAAATTAATGGAGTATGGAGAAGATACAAAAGTAACCGAAGTTGAACGAGCAGAAAATTTCGTCTCAAGTTTTGACAGCCTAACAGCCAACCCTTATAATAATCTGAGGATCACACGAATACTGCTAAGTTTGGGAGAGTTGGGAGCAGAAGAATACCAAGCCCGTTGGTGAGGTTCTTTCTCAAAGAGACCCTTATCAAAAATAAATTGCCAAGAATGAAGAAAAGTGTTGTGAACTTTTTTGTACCAGCAGTAAGAAATACGCAAGGAAAGACAAGATCTGCTGTTCTTTGCCTGGAGATACTATCTCCCAAAAGAAGAATTTGTCTGGGGAAACCAGGGAGAATTGGCACAATACAAGGCAACACCGGTGGTGGCTGCACTCCTACTGGCGCCACTGAGTGAATGGACACCTGTGTATTCAGAGAAAGAGAAGAAATGGCTATCGGAAGAACAAGGCGGATATGGAGAAGACGGATGGATCCAATTAAAGAATGGACAAATAGTCCTACCAGCAACATTGGCGCCTGAGATTGTAAGAACGCTCCACGCAAGTACCCATGGAGGAAGAGAAATGATGGAACAACAATTGGAGCCACATTTCTATGTGCCAGGACTGTCAGTAATCTGCAAAGCAATAGCCCAGCAGTGCGTAACATGTGCCAAAAATAATCCAAGAACAGGCCCATCTCAACTTCCAGGGAAGCAGCCAATCGGGCTGTCCCCAATGGCATCATTACAGATAGATTTCACAGTACTGCCACCCTGCAAAGGATACAAATATCTATTGGTAATGGTGTGCACCCTGACGGGATGGGTAGAAGCTTTCCCAACAAGAACGGAGAAGACAGCAGAAGTGGTGAGGAGTCTAATGAAAGAAATAATACCATGCTATGGACTTCCTCTCGAAATAGGGTCAGACAATGGCCCCGCATTTATACAGAACTGTCTACAACAGTTTGCCCGTCTGTTGGGCATCACCTGGAAGCTACATACTGCTTACAGGCCCCAAAGCTCGGGAAAAGTCTAAAGAATGAACTGTACCCTAAAGACTTTGATGTCCAAACTGTGCCAAGAGATGTCACTAGGCTGGTTGGATGTGCTGCCAATAGTTCTATTGCACATTAGGTGCAGGCCAACCCCCCCCATTGAAGCTAAGTCCGTACGAACTTATGTTCGGACGGCCTACCCCTCTGATTAATGGACTAAGGGGGGACCTTCGGGCATTGGGGAAAAACTAAACTAAATGATCAGGTTGTACTGTTGGGAAAATCAATGCAGAAATTGAATATTTGGGTGGGAGATAATATACCTCACTTTTTATATCCCCCACTGTATAAGTATTGTCCAGGTGACTCGGTATGGGTGAAGGAATGGAAAAATGACCCACTAGGCCCAAAATGGAGAAGTCCTTACCTTGTCCTGTTATCAACCCCTACAGCAGTGAAGGTTGCCGAAGTGGTCCTGTGGATACATCACTCCAGACTGAAGGTAGCTGCAGCCAATCCTGAACCAGTATGGAAGGTCGTTACCAACGAGACCAATCCACTGAGGCTAAAGCTAACAAAGACCACAGTCGTGAGTCCCTGAGAGATTCGACTGAGAGCATCCAAGATACTCATCACGTGGGTGTTTTGATGGACACAACGAGGTCTGACTATCCACTAATGGGGGATGCCGAAAGGGTTATTTTTAGGGCCCCGACCCTTGATCAACCGGAAATATCTTTTGTCCTTGAAATTCCGGTGGGGAGGGATTGGGTTTATGTGACTGTGAAAAGAATTGTCCAAGGGATTTTGACATTTGGGGCATTTCTGGTACTGATTTTGTATCTTGCAAATTTGATTTATGGACTATCACGTGGAGTATGCCCCAGGTGCCCAAGCACCACCAAGAAAGTGGAAATCTCCCACATCTGGAATGGTACGCACCCACTGATGGGGAACCGTACCATGTGGAGACAAAAATGAGAGGCGCTATCTGGAACCAAGCCAAGCAGACACTTACTTGTGCAATTTAAATATGACTATGCTAAAAAGTCTGGGCAAACCGCATGCTGGGTGTGTAGTAGACTGCACCCAGAGACAATTCACATACCATTTGCCTCTGTTCCAATGAATTTGAGTATGTTTGCGTCAGGAAATGTCACAATACATGCTTTTGATGCACCAAGGGAAAAAACAGAATTATTCAGTCCCGGGTATCCCATAATAGGGCCAGTGTACCCACCAGAATGGAGTTTTCAACTAGGTCCAGATAGACAAACAAATAATGAGGGTGGGTTGTGTTACTCAAGTAAATTCAACTGGACATCATACATTTACACATTCAACACAAGAGAGAAGGCAAATTTTCTATACATACGATGTAGAAAACTCACTAGAGACCAAGTGGCGGTGATTGCGAATGTGACCAATGGGAGGCAGGGTGCACTGGATATGATGAGACGGCTGAGACAACTTACGATAGAAATATCAAAGGGAACACTACATTTATCACCATTTATAGTGAAAGGAGGGTACCAGGTGTGTTCTGAAAGGGTGTGTTACACATGGGTACCACCTACAATAATGGGAATGTGCTATCTGGCTAAATTGATCCCAATCCAGAGGGTAAGGGGAGAAGACAATAACTCAGACACAACACTCCACCCTAGGTACCCACTGGTGTTTGAGAGACAGAAGAGGGAGCTATTCAAGAAAGCAGATCGAATATGGGCATGGTTTCCGGCATGGACTGGATGGGGAAGAGAGTTGATGGCAAGAATGAACAGTTATGCCAGTTTGATGGATGAAATTTTGAATAAGTCTAGTATGGATATTCAGTTACTGAATCTGGAAGTACGGGAGATACGAAAGGTACAAATGATACATGATATGGCACTAGAACAGATCAGTGCGGCTCTGAATGGATTGTGTGAGATGACGATGCATTATGAATGTTGCACTTTCATCAAGAACACTACACATGACGTCCCAGACTATTACCAGGTAATCCAAGATCACCTGGAGAAGGTAGCACAGTTGCAGAACACAGCAAGGAGGATTGCTGCTGAAGGCTGGAATCCACTCCGTGGGTTCAGAGCAATCGGAGATTGGTTCGGATCCATTCTGAGATTCATCTCACAGATTGGATCCATGATTTTGATGGTGGTGGTGATCTTGGTCATAGGGACACAACTGTACCGCATAGGGCTCTGTCTCTGGCCACTATGCAAGAGGGCACTGACACCCACACAGACACAGAAGATACCACTGATTATCCCACAAGACATGTTCCCAACAAAATTAGGTCCCCTAAAGTATGAGGAACTTAAGAATAATAGTAGTGGGGTGTAATGGCTACAAGCCTCAGGAGAAGAACCTGAAGCTTGAGCCAAGGGGGGAATGAAGTGGAATCAGGCTGGAAGATGGTCGCCATTATGAGCCAGGCGGCCATCTTGTTCAGAATATTGGTTCACTTGAAAATAACTAGGTAGGTTTTAGCTGAAACTAGAATGAAGTATACGTAGAAATTTAGGAATGTGTTAGATTAGCAGAAAAGCAATTAAAACCTGAGAAAGATCTAGGCTGTTCCTGGCACGAAGGGACAGAATGAGAAGTGGATACACCAAGGTCACAGAGGCCCGCAGAGAGACAAATGGAAGCATAGAAGGCAGACCAGGTGTTATCCGCAACAAATAAACACAGGCACTAGGGAGGTGAGCACAGCCCGGACTGAGGGTAGCAGCAAATCATACATAGTTACATAGTTACATAGTTATATAGGCTGAAAAAAGACATGCGTCCATCGGGTTCAGCCTCTCCCACATAACCTACTGCTGTTGATCCAAAAGAAGGCAAAAAACCCAGTCTGAAATATGCAACATACTGGGAAAAAAATTCCTTCTTGACCCCAGAATGGCAGTCAGATTTCTCCATGGATCAAGAAGCTTTTACCCACATATTAAATATTATAACCCTTAATATTCTGTGTCTGCAGGAAGTCATCCAGTCGTTTTTTAAAAGTCTGTACAGACTCTGACCCAACCACCTCAACAGGCAGAGAATTCCACAGCTTTATTGTTCTCACCGTAAAATAACCCTTCCTATGCTTTAAGCTAAATTTTCTTTCTTCCAGTCTAAATGGATGACCCCTTGTCCTATGTATAGACCTGTTAATGAATAGGTTATCAGACAATGGTTGATAATGGCCCCGTATATATTTATATAAGGTTTTCAGATCCCCTCTAAGGCGCCGTTTCTCTAAACTAAACAGGTTTAAGATTGTTAGTCTTTCCTCATAACTTAACCCTTCCATTCCCCTTATTAATTTAGTTGCCCGTCTCTGCACTTTTTCTAGCGCTATAATATCTTTTTTTAAGTCAGGTGCCCAAAATTGCACGGCATATTCAAGGTGCGGCCTGACCATTGATTTATACAGAGGCAAAATTATGTTTTCATCCCGTGAGTGAACTCCCCTTTTAATGCATGCCAATACTTTGCTGGCCTTGGCGGCTGCTGTTTGACATTGCACATTGTTACTTAGTTTGAAGTCTATGATTATTCCCAAATCCTTCTCCTGCTTGGATTTCCTTTACTCCGTACCATTTAGGGTATAAATTACTTGTGTGTTCTTCACTCCAAAGTGCATAACTTTGCATTTATCTAGATTAAATCTCCTCTGCCATTTAAGTGCCCAGTCCCCTAATTTATCTAAATCCCTCTGCAGCTAAGTAACATCCTGCTCACATTGTATTACTTTTCCTAGTTTTGTGTCATCTGCAAACACTGATACATGACTTTCAATGCCTATCTCAAGGTCATTTTATAAATAAATTGAATAGTATTGGTCCTATAACAGACCCCTGAGGGACACCACTTACCACTGGTGTCCATCTTGAAAATGTACCATTTATGACCACTCTCTGTACCCTATCTTTAGCCAGTTTTCTATCCAAGAACAAGTATTTTCATCTAGACCATTTTTTCTCAATTTAAATAGTTACCTTTTGTGTGGAACTGTGTCGAAAGCTTTGGCAAAATCTAAGTAAATCACATCCACTGCGACCCCCTGATCTATACTTCTACTTACTTCCTCATAGAACGTAATTAGGTTAGTCTGACATTATCTGTGTTTCATGAAACCATGCTGATTTTTGCCAATTACATTATACCTCCCAATAAATTCCTGAATATTATCCCTTAGTAACCCCTCAAATACTTTCCCAGCCACAGATGTTAAGCTCACAGGTCTATAATTTCCAGGCACAAATTTTAAACCTTTCTTAAATATAGGGACCACGTCAGCTTTTCTCCAATCCTCTGGTACTATTCCTGAAAGAAAAGAATCTTGAAAGATTAAGAACAGAGGTTTACATATTTCAACACATAGCTCTCTCAGTACTCGCGGGTAAATTCCACCTGGCCCTGGGGCTTTATTCACATTCACATTGTTTAATTTCTGCAAAACCTTGTCCTGAGTCAACCAGTCACTTTGTATTAGTAAGTTTTTATTAATGAATTTCATGTCTCCTGTTATAGGTTTCTCTTTGATAAATACTGAAGAAAAATAATCATTTCAAATTTCTGCCTTATCCTGATCTTCAGTTAACAATAACCCTGACTCAGATTTTAGTGAACCTACATTTTCACTCTTGTTTTTTTTTGAATTTATGTACCTAAAGAATCTTTTAGGGTTGGTCTTGCTCTCTTTGGCTATTTCTTTTTCATTTTCTAGTTTAGGCCATCTAATCGCATTTTTACATGCTTTATTGGCTGCCCTATATGCTTTATAGGATGCCTCAGAAATCATGATCTGTCGAAACTAACATGAAGTTTGCCAATTTAATGGAATGTTTTTGTATTAGATTAAGGGAGGTATTAACCCACGTGGGGTGGGATAGTGTCATCGGGAGGTGGGTTAATTGGGATGTACCTAATTATGTATTTTGGGTATAAGATCTCATGTCACGGTGAGTTCGATGCTCACTCTTTGCGATTCAATCCTGTGTGAGCATTTGTGTGACGACACAAATAAAGTTTGCCTTTCCTGAAGAGACTCGTGTTCAGACAATCCTTGCTCGTGTCCGGTCCGGACTCGTCCCGAGTGAACCTACCAGATTCCGGTTACAATACCTATGTGCTATTTTAACTTATTGTAACTATTCTACCACATTGCTCATTATGTTGTTGTAATACAAATAAATAAACGAAAGAGGCACTGGATGCTTGTGAACTTGCAGCATTAAACTTTACTTTGTGCATAAAACAATAAACAACTATAACAGACTAGTGACTGTAAACAGCAGACATTACACAGCAAGAAAACAAGGAAGTGAGAGAAACAGACTTCCTTCCTGTGAATATACCAACAAGTGCAGAACACCTAGTACCCTTTAACAACAGCACCATCTGCAGTTCAAATGGTATAGTACATGGTTTTGTATTTCCAACAAGTTAATTTAAAGGCAAGAAAAACAGTATATAATATGTGGGGGTATAGTGAACGAGGAGAATTTGAGTTAAACACAAACAGCGCAGAATTGTAAAAACAGCATTGTGCCCTTTCAGACAATGAAAAAACTCTTTGCATGGCTAGATTGTTTAATTAATACTCATTTTTTTTTATTTTTAGGTTAACAGAGAGATATATTGTCATTTGTATTCCAGCTCTCCCAGTAAGTGTTTTTGTGGGTATTTGATCTTATAAATGCAAAGTTTAGTTGATAATTATTTATTTAAAACTTAAAGTGACATTAAACCCTCAGATTTTTTAGCATAAACCAATACTGTAATGTGTTTTACTGTAATCCATGTTTTTTTTTCCTTCTCTTTGCTCTTCTTCCTTTTAAATCCGTATCTCTTCTCATACTGGGGGAGAACTTCCTTTTGCAGCTGGCTGCCACTTCCTGTAAAACTGGCTCAGGTTGCAAACCTATACACAGACACCATGTATTCATTCCAGAGACAAGGCAGTCTGCTGAAACAGGAAGTTCTCCCCTATCATGAGAAGAAGAAGAGATAAGGATTTAAAAGGAAGAGCAGCAAAGAGCAGGAAAACTACCATGGATTACAGTAAGTCACACATTACAGTATTTTATGTTAAAAAATCTGAGGGTTTAATGTCACTTTAGGGGTTATTCACAGAGCACCGAAGTGTCTGCGACATTAGGGTGCTCTGTCGTTCAGTGCACTTTGGGAAATCAGATTTCCCCACCCTGCGGTGAATTCACCATTCAACGCAGGGTCCCCGAAGTGCAGCGAATCGGCCATCCGAATGCCGCCGCCAACAGGCCACCGCCGCCAGCCCGTCGCAAACCCTCCAGAAAGCCGCTGAAAACACACCGGACAGCCGCCAAGCGCAGCTGACAAGCTTCCGAACACAGCATTGACTAGCCACAGAAAAAAGTCGACAAGCCGCCAGACAAAAAAAATCAAAACAATACGATTGAAAGTGTTCAAATTGAAACGCTGTTTGCAAAAAAACTACTGAACGAAAATGGCTGGAATTAACATATACAGGGTTATTCAAAAAGAATCAAAGTCACCGCACGTTCGGTGACTTTTCGTTCTCTAAAATTCGGTGCGATTTGGCGATCCCATTTCGGCGACCCTGCGGCTTATTCAGCAAGCACCACAGGGCCGTCGTAGTGCAGGGAAAAGCTGCCGTAAACCTGCCAAACACGCACCGCAATACCCAGGCGAATGCACACCGAAACACGCAAACACATCTGGATTAACCCCACCGAACATGCTGGAGTAACCCGAGAAGCAGCCGATCAGAGCACAGAGCAGCCGCCGGAAAAACCCGACACCGCAAACGAATGGAGTGAAAAAAAAAACAGTACGCTTGAATGTTTGAAAAGTGAAACGCTGTTTGCAAAGAAACTACAGAACAAAAATGTCTGAAATTTACATATAAGATCCAATGAATGACAATAAAAAGGGCTGTTACAGAAAAAAAGAACGATTTTTTTGGAAAAAACGGGGAAAAGAAATTGGCAAAAAAATCACGAAAAATGCCTAAAAGATCCTAAAAAATCTAAAAGTAAAGAAACTTTTTACTGCAGAATATTATAATAAACAGTTTATTAGATATTGAATTAAAATTTTTAACATTGAAGCCTATGGGATTCGCCTGAATGAAACCACAGAATGGCAGGGCATTTGGGCAACCTTTCACTGCTGGTTTTTGTTCTCTGAATAAACTAAGCATTGCTTCTCTATGGGGATTTCACTGCCCTCGAACAGGTATCAAACAGCCACCATATACGTGCAGGCGATTCGCCAACATTTGGCGAATTGTCTGCTCTCTGAATAGCCGAATGGCCAGGAAAGGTAACCGTACTCTGAATTTCAACGTTCGGTTACCTTTCGGCCCCAATTCGGAGCTCTTTGAATAACCCTGACAAGGTATGATAATAAAAAGGCCTGTTACAGAAAAAAGAAAAAAATGCTATATGAAAAATAAACGGGAAAAAAATTGTCAAATCCCGTAAAATGTGTAAAAGATCCTTAAAAAATGTAAATACATAAAGAGGCTTTTACTGCAGATTAAAAGAATACATGGTTTATTAGATCTTGAATAAAAATGAAACCACCACGTATGAAACCACTGAACATCAGGAAATTTCTCTGACATTTCCCTGCTGTTCGGTGTTCTGTGAATAGATTGATTAACCATTGCTTCTCTATGGGAATTTCACTGCTTTCGAACAGGCACTGTATTTGCTGGCAATTTGCCAAAATTTGGCGAACTGCCTGCTCTCTGAATAGCCGATTGGCCCCGAAATGGCACCGTACAAGGAAATTCCCTTTTCGGTGCCTTTTCGGGGCCAGATCGGCTCTCTGTGAATAACCCTGTATGAGTTGCTGTGGAGCTCTGTGATACTCTCATACACACCGCACATTACTATGAGTTTTATGGTTTTGGTGCTCTGAAAGGCTGTTACACAGCGCACATTAATGGGAGTTTTATTGCTGTAGAGCTATGAAGTGTATCAGTAATGTACAGAAGAGTGATTGGCAGCTTCCCACGTGTGCCACAGGGACCTTCTGTGCTAAGGCGCAGCCTTAGCTTCAATGAGTGGTTGATAGCTGCTGCAGCAGAGAAGTGGCCATCTGTAAGTCTGAAGAGGGCACAATGGATCCCCCAGGGATCCTGGGGGGCTGAGTAGATTTTCTTCACTCAATTTTCAAAATAATTATTTTAATGAGTTAAGAAATAAACACAAGATACCTGTGAATGTTGCGTTGTATTGATGGGGTTTTGTATGGGTGTGATCCTCTGTGGGCATGGCACAAGGGGGCTCCCTGATTTCCTATTGCCCATTCACCCATTAGTTGTGAATTTGTCCCTACTACATTTTCATATGGGCAGACTGCAATGCCAGATACTTATATGTGGCTTCTAAATTTTTATTTGCTTTTGCAGGCTACATTCATGTTCCAGCTGGAAGTGCGGTATTTGCAAAATCAGGTTTGTACTAACCCAATAAGGTCTGCATTTCCCATACTTTATTTCAGGGATCCTCACTGTTTTTTGTTCGGGAGCCACAGCGGCACGAGATCAGTCAAGAAGAGAGTTGCATTATTGAAATACCTATGGCCTATCAGTTTATCCCCCCCCCCCCGGGGAATACTGTATATTTTAAGCCTATAATACAGACAACTGTACTTCTATATTGTTTTAAATGACACAGAGAAGAAAAAATCCTTGCTTTAATCAATATGGAGATGAGTGGAAAAATGCATTAATTACCTTAACTGAAATTTTGTCTCAGCTTTTGACTTCCCAGATTTCACATTTTTTTTATTCAGATTCTGACTGCCTCTGCTTCTTTTCTTTGCAAACTCTGCTCTGTCCTTCTTTCATTCCTCTGCTTTTTGTCTCTTTCTTTCCTTTGTGCCTCTTTCTTTCCCCTGCCTTTTTTTCTTTCCTCTGTTCCTCTTTCCTTCCACTGCCTCTTTCTGTCTTTTGTTTGCATCTCTTTCTTTCTATGTACACCTTTCTTTCCTCTGCCTCTTTCTTTCATCTGCCTCTTACTTTCTTTTCCCTACCTCTTTCTTTCCTCTGTGCCTCTTATTCCTTTCATCTGAAATTCCATAAAAACCCATCTCTTCAGATTAGCGTACCACATTACTGATGCAACTCATCCCCCTGCTCACCTATTCCCACATGATTGAAGCCGCTTCCACTGCCCCACCATTCCCGAACCACTGGCACTAATGATTCTGACATCCAGTAAAACTCCCCTTGTCTTCCTCAACCCCAATCCCTCTAGACTGTAAACTCCTATGAGCAGGGCCTTCTAAACCTCTTGTTTCCATCCTATGTCCAATTATCTGTATCTTGTTCCCTTTTGGTTATTGTATAGCGCTGTGGAAACTGTTGGCGCTATATAAATGATGATAATAATAATAATAATCTGCCTCTTTCTTTCATCTGTCTCTTTCTTCTGTGCCTCTTTCTTTCTTCTGTCTCTTGCTTTCCTTCTTCGGTGCCTCTTCTTTTTTCTGCATCATCAGGAGCCTCATCGGGAGCCGAAACTGTCGGCTATGCAGTCCGTGAGCCACCACTGCTGGATACGCAAGCTGCTCAACAGTACTTTATTGCATTGTGGCTGCTGCATAAAATACAAAACATATGCTTAACAAACACTTTAATTTTCTACTGGTACTGTGCAGTGTACAGGGTAATGCTACTCTTCTGTGATAACATTACTGCTGGGGCCGCTGAACTAAATTGCAGCAATTGCACATAGGGTATTTGAATGAACTTGGAGCCACTTAACAATTCAAGGAGTGGCAATTATGTCCACGATAAAATCTGAAACTGAGGCATTTAGAATTCTAAACGACACTGATATGCACAGAAAGCTACCCACTAACCCCACAGAACAAATTAACAAGGTGTTCTATGAATATTTGTAGAGAGGCAAGACCCTGGGGACTCTAACAATAAAGAATACCATTACATGAAGGTAAATCATCCGAGAACTCCAATCTTTTATCATTTGCCCAAACTCGATAAGGATGTTTCCACCCCTCCAGGAAGATCCATAGTCGCTGGAATTGATTCTGTATTAAGTCACATATCAGAATATGTGGACAAACTTCTACAACCCCTAGTAAGTACAACGAAGACGCATCTGAAGGATGCCATCAACATACTCCAAATCCTGGAGAATGGAAAGGAGATTATCTGTTAGTTACCAGCAACGTATGGTCGCTATACAGCATTATTCCTCATGGGATGGGTCTACTAGCTATCAAACACTATCTGGAAAGATCAGGGGAAATGTTACCGGAACAAAGAGACTTTATACTAGAAGGTATAGAATTATTATTAACAAATAACTTCTTCAGATTTAAGGAGGATTTCTACCTACAAACCACACAGACAGCCATGGGATCAAAATTTGCTCCCAGTTACGCAAATTTGTTTATGTCACACTGGGAGGAGGAAGCCCTGTAAGCCTGGGACCAACATCTAATTAAATATGGAAGGTATATAGATGATATTTTCTTTGTGCAGGAGAAGAAAAACTTAAAGAATCCATAGAACATTTGAATTGTAATGGCAACAATATAGAACTGGAAACTAAATGGAGCAAAGAAAGTGTCGATCTTTTAGACCTGACCATCTATGTGAAAGGAGGGAGACTGAAAACTAACAGGGTTATTCAAAGAGATCCGAATTGTGGCCGAAAGGTAACCGAACAGTGAAATTCAGCGTACGGTTACCTTTCCTGGCCATTTGGCTATTCGTTGCCTGTTCGAGGGCAGTGAAATCCCCATAGAGAACCAATGCTTCATCTATTCAGAGAACACCAAACAGCAGTGAAAAGTTGCCGAATTGCCCTGCTGTTCGATGGTTTCATTCGACAGGTTTATTCAGGCGAATCCCATAGGCTTCAGTGTTAAAAATATTCCCGTTTTAATTCAATATCTAATAAACCGTTGAATATAATCTGCAGTAAAAAGTCTCTTTATTTATAGATATTTTAGGATCTTTAAGGCATTTTTCTGGATTTATTTGCAAAAAAATTTTCCCGTTTTTTTAAAATATTTTATCATTTTTTCTGTAACAGCCGTTTTTATTATCATTCATTGGGCCTTAAATGTAAATTTCTGACATTTTCGTTAGTGTCTTTGCAAACAGCGTTTCACTTTTCAAACATTCAAGCGTACAGTTTTTGTTTTTTTTTCACCCCATTTGTCTGCGGTGTCGGCTTTTTCTGGCGGCTGCTCTGCGCTGTGTTCGACGGCTGCTCAGGTTTCTCCAGCGTGTTCGGCGGGGTTAATCCAGATGTTTTTGCGGGTTTCGGTGAGCGTTCGCCGGGTTTTGAAGTGAGTGTTCGTCGAGTTTGCCTCTCATCAAAAGAAGTGGCCGGACCAGGAGTATATAGAAATAATATTTATTCTCCCATTATAAAGAAAAATACCCACATAAAATATGCTTGAAAAAAATATAAAATCAATGGCCAGACACATTTCGCACCTATCACAGGATGGACTTCATCAGTGGAAATTATCAAAAGAAAGACCATCAGAACACATGCCCCCTCCCGTGCTTAAATATGCCATGCAATTTTGGGCATCTGTCTTAAGAAAGGGTATTATAGTGCTAGAAAAAGTGCAGAGACAAGCAAATAAATTAATAAGGGGAATGGAAGGTTTAAGTTATTAGGAAGGCTAACAAGCTTCAACCTGTTTAATTTAAAGAAACGGCACCTTAGAGTGGTTCTGATACCCTTATAGAAATACACTATATTGCCAAAGGTATTCGCTCACCCATACAAATAATCAGAATCAGGTGTTCCAATCACTTCCATGGCCACAGGTGTATAAAATCAAGCACCTAGGCAGGCAGACTGTTTTTACAAACATTTGTGAAAGAATGGGTCGTTCTCAGGAGCTCCGTGCATTCCAGTGTGGAACTGTGATAGGATGCCCCCTGTGCAACAAATCTAGTCGTGTAATTTCCACGCTCCTAAATATTCCACAGTCAACTGTCAGCTGTATTATAAGAACGTGGAAGTGTTTGGAAACGACAGCAACTCAGCCACAAAGTGGTAGGCCACGTAAACTGACGGAGCAGGGTCCGCGGATGCTGAGGCGCATAGTCCGAAGAGGTCGCCAACTTTCTGCAGAGTCAATCGCTACAGACCTCCACACTTCATGCGGCCTTCAGATTAGCTCAAGAACAGTGCGCAGAGAGCTTCATGGAATGGGTTTTCATGGCCGAGCAGCTGCATCCAAGCCATACATCACCAAGTGCAATGAAAGTGTTGGATGCAGTGGTGTAAAGCACGCCACCACCGGACTCTAGAGCAGTGGAGATGCGTTCTCTGGAGTGATGAATCGTGCTTCTCCATCTGGCAATCTGATGGACAAGTCTGTGTTTGGCAGTTGCCAGGAGAACGGTACTTGTCTGACTGCATTGTGCCAAGTGTAAAGTTTGGTGGAGGGGTGATTATGGTGTGGGGTTGCTTTTCAGGAACTGGACTTGGCCCCTTAGTTCCAGTGAAAGGAACTCTGAATGCTTCAGCATACCAAGACATTTTAGACAATTCCATGCTCCCAACTTTGTGAGAACAGTTTGGAGCTAGCCCCTTCCTCTTCCAACATGACTGAGCACCAGTGCACAAAGCAAGGTACATAAAGACCTGAATGACAGAGTCTGGTGTGGATGAACTTGACTGGCATGCACAGAGTCCTGACTAGTGATGGGCCAAACACCCCTGTGTTCGGTTTGCATTCGAACACGAACATTTGAAAAAGTTCGAATTTGAACGCACACACGATTCGAACTCAATGCAAGTTAATGGGACTCGAACGTTCGAATTTTAGAGTGCCCTCCAAGAGGGCATATGTGCAAGGAACAGTGAGTTTTCCATGAAATAAAGGTTAAGAGTAAAAATGAAAAATTCCTTCAAATATAGTGCCTAGGAGGTCCCCATAACCTGCCCGTGAAGTGGTGGATTTGTAAGATGTATAGAAACATTTAAAAAGAAGAAAAAGACATATCAAATGACGGTAAATGGTTTTCCTTTTAATCTATTCATAAACAACTGCTTGGGGCGGCAGCCTGTATAAAAAGAGGAGACGTTTTAGGACACGCAAACAAGTTTAGTGATTTTTTTTTGGCTAAATTATGGTGAAACTTTATGCAGGCTCTGGATGTAAGTAACAACAGGTGTATTCAAATTGGACCTTTGGAGCCAGCTAGTGCCTTCACACCGTAACCCTTCTGAGGTATTGTGGAAGAGTGCAGGGGTGGACCCTGCCGTCAAATATTACAATGATATGAATCTGGTACACGTGTCAGTGCACCCAAATATTGGGCCTTTGGTGCCAGCTAGTGCCTTCACAATGTAACCCCTGTGAGGTATTGTGGACGAGTGCAGTGGTGGAGGTTTTGGGAATGCAGAAGAGATCCCCGATCTATTCAGTTACATCAGCATCAGGGGAGTGATAGCTGCTGATCCAGGACTGATTCATTTTTATAAATGTCAGCCGGTCTACAGAGTCGGTGGACAGACGCACTCTTTTAGTATGAAAGAGAAATGGAATCAGCGCCTACACAGTGTCCCCCATCCGTGGAAGGCAAATAAACACCTATACGAAGCACCCAAAGGAGAATTCGTGGGTAGACAAAGTGGAATATGAGTCAAAAATATTACCCTATGTGCTCTGGTGCCCAATATGGCAAATGGTAATCACAGGACATAGAAGGTAAAAGAAAAATTATATGGCGCAGTATATCAGCACAAGGTAACAGATAATCACACGGGGAGGAAAAAAACTCACAAATGATGGAGCCTGTGCAATATAGGCTCAATATGAAGGCAGTGGGTCCCTTCAGGGATGACCCCGTCCCGTCCTCGTGTGGTTCTTAGGTTTACTTGCGTGGACCATATATGGAGTAGAGCAGAAACAAACCATAGTATAGCATTGTATACCACAACAGATGTAAATCAAATACTTGTAACACTCACGTGGTAAGGAACCTGTGTAAATACACTGGCTCCGTATATGCGCCTGGATGCAATTGAGGATGCACCAATCCCCTTTAGATGAGCAAAAAAGCTGGCACGATCTTCACCATAAAAGCAATTGTATTTAATATACAAGTCAGAATAAAATCAATAAGTAAAAAATAATACAACCAAAACGCGTTTCGCTGCTTCCGCAGCTTCCTCAGTTGGTATGAAAAATAAATAAAATAAAAGATAACCATTGCAGACATCACAGAAACGCATATATAGCATTAGTGATCACATATACAGGTGTATGAGATTATAGACGTCACATCCGTTACTCAGCGCCGCTCCACTGCGTGTCAGCTTGGTTCCCAGCGTTTCCGGAATTCTTCTTCCGGTATCACATGACCATTTCTGCGCAGTGTAGATGGGCGCATGCGCCTGAATGTCCGTCCACCACACAAGCGCACAGTGTCCAGGTCCCCTCCCTCCGGGTCCATATGCACCGCCTTTCACAGGAAGGAGGCGCCCTTATCCCCAACAATAGACCCATCACAGAAGGACATATACACGCCAAGGTCCACGCTATGGGCACGCAATTCAGGGCCATATCCCACAGCATCAGCTCCATCTCCGCCAGGTGGTATATACCATATAGAAGAGAGAGGGCACATGAGAAATATACATGATTGTACATATTGAGCAATACAGGGCGTGCACCTTCATAGAACAGGGCAACAGTAGATGTAAAGTGCCTAATGCCTACATGTAACTAGTGACCATAGGGAGAAAGAAGGGAATAATAAATAAATATATTTATATTTATTTTTATATATGTATGCTTTTTATGTACAGTTTTATAGATTAGGATCTTTTTCATTTTGGTTTTCCTTCCCTTATATGTTCATATTTATTTATCCATTTATTTTGGTATAATCAGTTTAGTTGTTTAATTTATTTTTCCATTAAATCCCTCATTATATTTATTACTCTCTCTTTTATTCATTTATTTATTTATTATTCCCTTCTTTCTCCCTATGGTCACTAGTTACATGTAGGCATTAGGCTCTTTACATCTACTGTTGCCCTGTTCTATGAAGGTGCACGCCCTGTATTGCTCAATATGTACAATCATGTATATTTCTCATGTGCCCTCTCTCTTCTATATGGTATATACCACCTGGCGGAGATGGAGCTGATGCTGTGGGATATGGCCCTGAATTGCGTGCCCATAGCGTGGACCTTGGCGTGTATATGTCCTTCTGTGATGGGTCTATTGTTGGGGATAAGGGCGCCTCCTTCCTGTGAAAGGCGGTGCATATGGACCCGGAGGGAGGGGACCTGGACACTGTGCGCTTGTGTGGTGGACGGACATTCAGGCGCATGCGCCCATCTACACTGCGCAGAAATGGTCATGTGATACCGGAAGAAGAATTCCGGAAACGCTGGGAACCAAGCTGACACGCAGTGGAGCGGCGCTGAGTAACGGATGTGACGTCTATAATCTCATACACCTGTATATGTGATCACTAATGCTATATATGCGTTTCTGTGATGTCTGCAATGGTTATCTTTTATTTTATTTATTTTTCATACCAACTGAGGAAGCTGCGGAAGCAGCGAAACGCGTTTTGGTTGTATTATTTTTTACTTACTGATTATATTCTGACTTGTATATTAAATACAATTGCTTTTATGGTGAAGATCGTGCCAGCTTTTTTACTCATCTAAAGGGGATTGGTGCATCCTCAATTGCATCCAGGCGCATATACGGAGCCAGTGTATTTACACAGGTTCCTTACCACGTGAGTGTTACAAGTATTTGATTTACATCTGTTGTGGTATACAATGCTATACTATGGTTTGTTTCTGCTCTACTCCATATATGGTCCACGCAAGTAAACCTAAGAACCACACGAGGACGGGACGGGGTCATCCCTGAAGGGACCCACTGCCTTCATATTGAGCCTATATTGCACAGGCTCCATCATTTGTGAGTTTTTTTCCTCCCCGTGTGATTATCTGTTACCTTGTGCTGATATACTTCGCCATATAATTTTTCTTTTACCTTCTATGTCCTGTGATTACCATTTGCCATATTGGGCACCAGAGCACATAGGGTAATATTTTTGACTCATATTCCACTTTGTCTACCCACGAATTCTCCTTTGGGTGCTTCGTATAGGTGTTTATTTGCCTTCCACGGATGGGGGACATTGTGTAGGCGCTGATTCCATTTCTCTTTCATACTATTACTTCTTTTTGGGTTTTTGGGAAGACCCACGGGGAACATAGCTGCCGGACTGTTCCACTACCGTGATACTATTCCCTCCACCATTTGCCTGTCCAGCGCCCCCAGTGTGTTGTTAATTTCGACGCACTCTTTTGTCTGTGACAAAACCTCCAGCGGCACTGAACGTCCTTTCAGAAAGCACGCTGGATGAAGGGCAACCTAGTAGCTGCATAGCATATTGGCTAAGTTCTGGACAGTGATCCAATCTCAACACCCAGTAAGCCAGTGGATCATCTGCTGTAAAGGTATCCAGGTCTGCCCTTGCCCCTAGGTAGTACTGCACCATATGGTGAAGATGCTGGCAATGGGTGCCTACATTTGATGTCCCTGGGCATCGTGGACTAAAGAAATTGGAAAAGGCATCAGTCAAGCGGCCCCCTTCACCGCTCTTCCTCTGATAAACCCCAGCCTCAGAAGTACCTGTGTCATCACTTGGTAACCTACCAGTGCCTGGAAAGGTGGTACACAAGTGTCACTTTAGAGCATCCTCAAGTTGTTTCATCCTGTGCTCCCTCTGTGCGGGCAGGATGAGCTCTGCAACTTTACCCTTGTATCGTGGATCAAGAAGGGTTGCCAACCAGTAATGATCCCTCTCCTTGATAGCACGAATCCTGGGGTCATTTAGCAGGCTTTGCAGGATAAGGGAGCCCATGCAGCATAGGTTGGAGGTGGCATTAGCTTCCGAGTATTCCTGGTCGCTGAGGATGACCGTATCGTGCACCTCCTCCCAGCCACGTACTAGTCCTTGGGTTTCTGGGGACACAAAACCCTCCCTTGAGGAATCCCCACCTTCAATGCCCCCACAACTTAAATATTCCTCCTCATCCTCCTCCTGTCTGATCTGAGGACCCGCAGGAATGCTGTCTGCGTAAAGACTGGGGCCTTGGAAGCTAGGGAAGTCCTCCTTTTCCTCCCGCTGCTCTGCCTCTAGTGCCACATCTATAATTCCCCACAGGGTGTGCTCAAGCAGGAACACTAAAGGAATTGTGTCACTGATGCATGCACTGTCCCTGCTCACCATCCTCGTTGCCTCCTCAAATGGTGATAGTACAGTGCATGCATCCTTGATCATCAGCCACTGCGGGGGGGAAAAAAACAAGTTGACCTGAACCTGTCCTTGTCCCATACTCACACAGGTACTCATTGATGGCCCTCTGCTGCTTGTGCAGATGCTGCAGCATTGCCACGGTCAAAGTCCACCTGGTGGGCATGTCACAGATCAGACGGCTTGTGGGAAGGAGGAATTCTTTGAACTTCTGCCAGGCGAACACTTGCTGGGAATGACTGTCTGAAGTGGCTGCAGACTTTTCTGGTCTGGCTGAGAAGCTCTGCCAGCCCTGGGTACCTGGTTAGGAAACGCTGTACCACCAGATTTAGGACGTGTGCTATGCATGGTACATGCGTCAACTTACCCAGGCGTAGGGCGGAGAGAAGGTTGCTGCCATTATCACAGACGACCATTCCCAGCTGAAGCTGGCGTGCTGTTAACCATCTCTGCGCCTGCCCCTGCAGAGCTGACAGAGTTTCTGGTCCGGTGTGGCTCCTGTCCCCTAAACAAACCAGCCCAAGCACAGTATGGCATCTTTTTGCTTGAGCCATTGCGTAGCCCCTGCCATGCGTCGGTTTAACTGCCACTTCGCTAGAGACAGAGAAGGAGGAGGAGGAGAAAGAGGAAGAGGTGGTGGAGCAGACAGAACTCCTATAAGCAGCTTTCTGGAGGCGTGGTGGATGAACAAGCTCCAGCACAGAGAGCCGTCCTGGATCCCTCCCAGCTGCAAGCAGAGTTACCCAGTGTGCTGTGAAGGAAATTTAACGGCCCTGTCCATGCTTGCTGGACCACGTGTCTAAAGTAATGTGCACCTTGCTGCTGACTGCTTTTCTCAATGACTCCATAATATTGTCTTACGCGTGCTGGTATAGTGCTGTAATGGCCTTCTGTGAAAAGAACTGGCGTTTTGGAACCTGCCACTGGAACAGCACCTTCGACAAATTCACGGGAGGCAGAGTCCACGAGCTGGAAAGGCAGCAGCTGTAATGCGAGTAATTTTGACAAGCTGGCAATTAGACGCTGTGCAAGGGGATGGTTGGGACTATATTTTTTCTTACGCTGCAGCAGCTGGGGCAATGAATTCTGACTGTGTAAATCTGCAGCTGATGGGATGCTGTCACATTCTGAGGAAGGACCTGGTACACCCATTACTATAACATCATCTCTGTCAGTGGGCGTAGAGACAGATGAGGACCGTTGGGAAGTGTTGTGCCAACGGGATGCATGACAGGTGGTCATATGTCACTTCAAGCATGTGGTACCCAAGTGGCTGATGTTTCTCCCATGCTTGATCCTCTTCAGACATAGCAACGCTGCGGTCTGCTTCACATGTCGTGAAGAACTCCCAGATAGCAGAGTTCCTGGACGTGTGCTTTGAGACAACAGTGCTCTGCACCTGAGCAGCTCTGGCATCTGATGTCTTGGACTGGCTACGGTTGCTCATAGAGGACGTTGTGCCTCGTGTTTGTTGTGCCTCCTCCTCCTCACTTGACTCCTCTGTTCAATCAGGCACCCAGGTGGAGTCAGTGACCTCATCATCGTCATCACCCCCTATCTCCTCGTCACTGGAGCCAACTTGGCAGTATGCTGCAGCTGCTGGGGGAACATGAGTGCCAGTTCTTTGTGTGTCACTGGCACCCCCTCCCTCTAGGTTGATTATACTCCCTTCCTCAACCTCAGAGTTTGAATCAGAGCACTGGAGTTGCTGTGCATCCTCAAGCAACATGTCACTGTCATTGTAGTCAAACAATTCAGCTGACTCCTCCGTGTATGATGGCGAGGCTACGGCAGGAGTAGCTGTGGACATGGAGGCTGAATTAGATGTTTTGGCAGCTGAGGTGGACTGTAAACCACTACAAGCCTGGCTGGCAGAGGACTCGGAGAATGAGGATGGCCTGGTTAGCCAATCCACCAAATCCTCTATGTTGCTGCTGCTTAAGGGCGGCCATCACCAGTTAGAAAGGACAAGCGTGCCCCTGCAGAGGATGCACCACGTCCACGATGACCAGTGGCACAGCCTTCCGACACAGAGGCTGCTTGCCCTCTTATCTGTGTCTGGGAGCGTCTGCCTGTCCTTTTTGGTCTTTCTGACATGGTGAGTGATATATAGATTAACGATATACAGAACTCTGATTCAACTCCTTTATAAAGATTGGAGATATGCAGAACTCTGATTCAACGGTGTTATCTAGATTAGAGATATGCAGAACTCTGCTATAAGTCAGCGATTTCACTGATATTTTCCCTGCAAGGCTGCCAATGTCCTCTACTCTCTCTCTGATTCACTTCCTCTCCTGCAGGCTGCAACACCCTGATAGCTGGCAGTGCCAAGACACAGATTAAAATTCACAGAACTCTGGTATAACTCAGTGATACACCCTGATAACTGGCAGTAGCTGGCAGTGCCAACACACAGATTCAAATTCCCAGAACTCTGGTATAACTTAGTGATACACCCTGATATGCAACAATCTCCTCTCTGATTCACTCCTGCAACAAACACACGCTGGGGCTGCGGGGAAGCCTTATATAGTGTACTGCGGGACTTAGCTCTGTGAGCCCATGATTGGGCAAAATTTGCCCAATCAGGACTCTGAGCCCTGATTGGGCAAAATTTGCCCAATCAGGACTCTGAGCCCTGATTGGCATAGTCGTGCACCTGTCTTGCACCTGACCTGTGGTCAGGTGCAAGGCTGTAGCCAATTCCAAGCTTCAGGCCAGTGGAAAAGTGCATTGTAGTCCATTGTGGGTGAACACGCGGCGGAAATGTTCGCTGTTCGACGAACGGTCAAACGGCCAATGTTCAATCCGAACTCATGTTCGCATCGAACCACCAGCCCATCCCTAGTCCTGACATCAACCCAATAGAACACCTTTGGGATGAATTAGATGGTGACTGAGAACCAGGCCTTCTCGTCCAACATCTGTGTGTGACTGTGAACTCACAAATGCGCTTCTGGAAGAATGGTCAAAAATTCCCATAAACACACTCCTAAACCTTGTGGACAGCCTTCCCAGAAGAGTTGAAGCTGTTATAGCTGCAAAGGGTGGACCAACGTCATATTGAACCCTATGGATTAGGAATGGGATGTCACTTAAATTCATATGCGAGTCAAGGCAGGTGAGTGAATACTTTTGGCAATATAGTGTATATACTGGGCCATTATAAACCACTGTCTGGAAACCTATTCATTAACAAGACTATACACAGGGCACAAGGTCACCCATTTAGACTGAACAAAAGGATATTCAGCCTAAAGCATAGGAAGGGTTATTTTATGGTGAGAACAATAAAGCTGTGGAATTCTCTGCCTGTTGAGGTGGTTGGGTCAGAGACTGTACAAACTTTTAAAAAAACAACTGGATGACTTCCTGCAGACACAGAATATTATGGGTTATAATATTTAATATGTGGGTAAGCTTCTTGATCTAAGGAGAAATCTGACTGCCGTTCTGGGGTCAAGAAGGAATTTTTTCCCAGCGTGTTGCATATTGGTGAGCGCTTCAGATTGGGTTTTTTGCCTTCTTTTGGATCAACAGTAGTAGGTGATGTGTGAGAGGCTGAGCCTGATGGACACATGTCTTTTTTCAGCCTATGTAATTCTCTGGCCAACTTCCGAGCACGTGGATTCATCCCGCTACTTCCGTCCTACGTCGATGATGTCACCACGCACCATGATGCTGGACGTCTATCACCGCATCCCATAACGTGTCCTTCTCTTTGCCTTTCCCAGAAGGGTTGTTGCACATACATTCTCGTGTGAAGCACAACCTTTTGTTTCCCTTTCATTATGATCCTGTAAATTTCCCAAGATGGCATTGCGCCTGGAAATGTGCTCTCATTCCGTTTAAAATTAATTTTCCACTTTATTTGCAATTCCTAAATTAATTTCCATTGACTCCTCATCCCCTCTGGATTATTCGGCTCCTTGGAAGGTTGACTGACTTCATAAATTGGGTAACCGGCATGAAACAATAAAAACATATACAGATTAACCAGCAGGCTGTCGCAATATATTGACAGCTACTACAGCCTGTGGTGCAGAACAAAGCATCATATCTGTAAGGTGGAATCCACTTATTATGAGATCTTGAAGATATTGCTCGGGTACCAGACTATCTTTTAGTCACTTGTGACATGAGGTTGCTTTATACCATAATCCCCCATCAAAAGCGATGTGATGGGGTAACACATTTTTTGTCGAACTCCCAAACTTATGACCCTGTCCAAATAGAGTTTATAGTGGAAGATATCGAGTGTATTTTAGAAAAAAATAATTCTGATTTGGAGATCAATTCTATCTCCAGCAGACAGGTATGGCTATGGGCACTAGGTTTGCACCCAGTTATGCAAACCTTTTTATGGCGCACTGGGAATCCCAGTTTGTGCTAGGTTCGCATGACTGGGTGCTCTGCCCATGCTATATTGATGACTTGGTTTTCATTCGGAAGGGAAATCCCCAAAGACTAAAAGGGTTATTCACAAAGAGCCGATCTTGCCCCAAAATGGCACCGAAC
Source organism: Leptobrachium leishanense (assembly GCA_009667805.1). Taxonomy (NCBI): domain Eukaryota; kingdom Metazoa; phylum Chordata; class Amphibia; order Anura; family Megophryidae; genus Leptobrachium; species Leptobrachium leishanense. The sequence continues at coordinate 255,164,168 of CM019064.1, forward strand.
AGGGAATTTTCCCATACAGTGCCATTTCGTGGCCTTTCGGCTATTAACAGAGCAGGCACTAAACACTTTATCAGTACAATTCCTTTTAAGTCTCATATTTTGGCTCTTTGGTACACTTTTAAGCCACACTTTAGAGTGGCAACTGGTAAAATCTATATAAATATTAATATCAACAAGTTTAAGAAACGTCCATGACTATCAGGGTTATTCAGAGAGAATCGAAAAGTCACTGCACGTTCGGCGACTCTTCGTTCTCTTCAATTCGGTGCGATTTGGCGATCCCATTTTGGCGACCCTGCGGTGCATTCAGCAAGCACCACAGGGCGTCGTAGTGCAGGGAAAAGCTGCCGCAAACCTGTCAAACACTCACCGCAAAACCCGGTGAATGCACACCGACACCCGCAAAAATATATGGATTAACCTCACGAACACGCCGGAGAAACCCGAGCAGCCACCGGAAAAACCCGACACTGCAGACGAATGGAGTGAAAAAAATGCACGTGAGTGTGGAAAAAAAATTTCACTAAAAAATCCTGAAAAATGACTAAAAGAGCCTAAAAAATCTATTAATAAAGAGACTTTTTACTGCAGAATATTATAATCAACGGTTTATTAGATATTGAATTAAAACGGGAATATTTTTAACATTGAAGCCTATGGGATTCGCCCGAATAAACCTGTCGAATTAAACCACCGAACAGCATCGCAATTCGGCAACTTTTCACTGCTGTTTTTTGTTCACTGAATAGACGAAGCATTGCTTCTCTATGGGGATTTCACTGCCCTCGAACAGACAACGAACGGGCACCGTATGTGCCCGTAATTCGCCAACATTTGGCAAACTGCCTGCTCTCTGAATAGCCGAATGGATAGGAAAGGTAACCATATGCTGAATTTCACTGTTCGGTTACCTTCCGGCTACAATTCAGAGCTCTTTGAATAACCATAGTACATAAGATCAAACAGAGCTCATAAATGTGCTTACATCTAACAAATAACAATATATATTTGAGTTAGTACCTGCTGGGTGGAGTAGAGGTAACATCACTGCTCTGTATGGAGAGAGCCTGTGGAGTCATGGGTTCGATCAATCTCTCCAGTAAGTGTCCTTGGGCAAGACACCGAACGGTACATACTTGCCACCCAGGACATACTTTAAAACGAGAAAAATCTCAATGTATCCTTCCTGGTAAAATCCTTTCTCAAAAAAATAAATAAATAAAATTTTTTAAAAAAGTGTCATAGTGAACC